>JAOQMR010068229.1:0-10000 GCA_027563865.1 Erythroxylum pelleterianum | reverse complement strand
AATATTCCATGTTAAATCACAAAACAATAGAGCTGATTAGCAAAATAATCCAAATGAGCACTAACCTCCAGGTTAGGAAGCTGAGGAAGACTTGCGAGTGATGTTATTTGGTTTCCAGCCAGATATAATTGCTACAAGTGATATACACATAAATTCAATCTAAGGAGGCCTGAAAGGGATAGTCTATACCTTGCAATGAAATCAGAGAGGAGAAAAAAGAATAAAAGAGAACCTGCAGGGCCTTGCAATTCTGAAGAGGTTCAAACCCAGGCCCTTTAAACTCACTGAAGCTCAAGTCAAGGACCTGCCAGAGAACAGTTATGCCAATCAATATTAAAGCTCCAATAAGCAAAAATATTTATTCTTTAACAGAGTAGACATGCTCAATGAGCATACACAGGAGCTCGTAAAACCTTAAGATTAATCTGCAACAATATACACAAAGCACCAGTGTCCAATAAATACTTTTAGAAGCATAAAAGAAGAAACAATTTCATTCTTACAGTGTTTAGGTTCTGAAGATCATACATGAAACACCAATTTTCGTGATAGAATTTTTAAACCTACAAGTTTTCGAATATTGAACTCCAAAACAAAGTGAAGTTCCAAATATTGGCTTTATCCTTACATCCATAGTGCTTTCACAAGAAAAAGAAAAGGAGGGAAGGAAGCTAGGAAAAAAAATTTTAAAAAAAGCATTACTTACAAACTCAAAAAACCCAGTTCAAGAATCTTTCGCTACACCGACATGTACTTTGAAAACAATGGACGGTCAGTTGGAACTATCTGTTAGAGTGTCCCATAATGCCTAGACATGAAAATGTTAAAGGGTTTATAAGTGGTAAGGGTTAACTATCCAAATAACTAGATAGTTAACCCTTACCACTTATAAACCCTTTAACATTTTCATGTCTAGGCAATATGGGACACTCTAACACTCCTCCTCAAGTGTAACTGGGGCTGGACATCCAGTTGTCACTTGAAATATATGAAGTGGTAATCGGACCGGGCCGCTGGGACTAGATATCCAGACGAACAACCGGGAAATTAATAATCCGGACCAAACCTGCTCTGATACCATATTAAGTGACCGTTTCATCACAATAGCTTAAGCTGTTGTATGAGGCCAACTTAATTGGTTTTATATATTCACTAACATACCCCCTTAAGTGAAAGCCTTTTGGGCTTAAAACTTTCACAGGCCCACTCTACCTTGTGCTGAATAATAGGTGAGTGGTAAGATTTGAACTCAGAAAAATCCAAACTCTTATTCCGATAGTCTAACCAAATTTTAGTGAAAAAGAAGCACCAGGGGAAAATGGAGAGTGTAAACACGCAGGCAACACTGATTAGAGTAAACACGCAAGCAACACCGATTAGACAAATGGAGGAGGAGATTTGGCAAAGAAAAGAAGGGAAACAGGAAATGAAAGTGAGGCCTCTGGGGTCGGGAGACAGTACTTGGACAGAACGTAATGCCTCACCCAATGCATACCCATCAACAAATCCGAATCCCTTATCCCTTCCACACCCATCAATAACACACAAACATAACTCCATAACCAACATCCCTTACCCATTCGAAACCCATTACCCATACCTTAAGAAAAACAAAACCGATGGATGAAAGAGTCTTAGCCAGAAGAGAGAACAGAAAGTCGAACGCTGGGTTGGCTTGAAGGGAGAATGACATTTCTGGAGAAGACGATCTGGAGGAATAGAAAGTGAAAAATGAAAACGAGGGAGGATAGTTTCAGTTTGAAAAAGAACGAGGGTATTTTGCTGGTTCACTGCAGAGACGAAGGAGACAGACAAAGGAGAGTGCGACAGAGATTTGTGGAGGAGCTTTGGTTAGGTTTCGACAGATGAGAGGCTATTTTTGACATTTCTAATTCTTGTCCTAAGGACAAGAATTTCTGTACCTCAGTTTTGGGAGGAACAAAAATTTCTGTCTTTATCCTCTGAGGACGGAACAAAAATGGGTGAGGACGGCAAGTAAACAGGACGGAGGACAGAACTTTTGTGTCCTTGTCATCTGTCCTCACCCCCGAGGACACTAACCAAACGCAGGGTAATTTTTATTTTGTTTTGTCTCCAAATTTTTGTCTTTTTCTTTCTCTGCATACAGGAAACAGTAACCAAACACAATGATCTAACCTTATTTTGAGTTCAATACTACATTATTTTATAATAAAAACTACCTCATAATATGCGTAGAATATACAAAACGACATCAAACTGGCCATAGAATAGGGTTATTGGAAGGATTTGGTCCCATCAAACATTGATAATGTTGTTACCAATCTAATCGTGACCTCATAAAAAAAACTATTATTCATATATTAAACAGACTCATTTATTTACTTTATCGATTTTTATACTCATATTAAAAATCCAATAATATTTAGTATGAAATATCTGATGAAGTCTACATCGTACGTAGAAGAAGCGCCTAAGCGCTTTTTGGGCCAGCTCAATTTTATTATCCATCGGTCTGGGCTCATGTCATGGAGGGAAAAGCAAAAATCAAATGTAGTTGTCTTCTTGTTGTTTGTTGCCTTGATGCATTCCCTTCTTTCCCCGGCATCATCCCACACAAAAAGAAAGAGCGCAGACCCCGGCCCGCCCCGTAGGTCCGCTAACGTAAAGCGAGGAGTTGAGCCTGAACTGGCAAACTGAAGTCACTTTCGGAACCATACTTCCTAGAGCTAACACGTGTCCAGTCTAGCGGGAACACGCAGCACAAACTAACGTGAGCTGCTATACCGAATCCCTCGTTGACCATCGGGGACCGAGTGGTAAGGCCATGATCCGCAGGGGAAGCAGAGTTCTATTATGCATATGATATGAAACAAAACCTTCTTAATTCTTCACACAAGCTTATTCTTTTTCAGTTCTCCAAAACCTTAATATAGAGACAAAAGTTAAGATGGATTTTGCAGCATTATGCACCCTGTGCTTCTCATATTAATTTCTCAGTCAATTATGTATAGGATTTACAGTGCATTAGCATCTTTATGTTATGTCTTGCTCTATTCCACTATTGCCACGTACATTGTGCTTTATACTTTCAAGAAAATGATTCAGCTCATTTTCATGCTTCTCTATTTAAGTGTGAAATAAATGGTTATCTTTATTAACTAAACTAGTGAGCTCAGCAAATCAGTTGAATAGAAAGATCTGAACTAAGTTCCATAATTGATTGTAAGATTATTTATTGTAATAGTTGTTGCCTTTTCTGAATCATGTAAAGTTGTAAGCTTAGATGCAAAACTTCATATACTTGTTCAATGCGTTGGAGGCATTCTGATATGAAGGTGCACCTTGAACAAACTGCAAGCGTTTCCTTAAGCCCTCCAAACCTTTAGTGGCACTTGTTTCCCCTTGAAGAGATCAAGAAAGAAAACAGTGGTTATCTCTCCATTAATGTGCAAGTTGTTGAAACTGCTAATATTTCTCATAATTGATATTAATAAGATAAAATTACAAATGTGTGAGATGAACCACTAGTTATTTTCCCCGCATATCATTTGAAATTGAATATTATCTTGTTTATGAATATGGAGAGAGGAATAGCTAGATGGCTCTCTCTCTGGTATTTAACCTGTGAAAAGTGCATGGTCAGAATAGATGTCTCGCTCTGGTATTTAACATGTGAAAAAGTGCACGGTCAGAAGCTTAGTTTATTATGTTGACCGGTGATGCGAATATTGCTTGCAAAGTGCTTCATGATCAGTCACTTCTGGTTTGCTTGTTTAGAAAAGCTGTTTCAAGTTGGGACAAATAAATCTATATAGTGCATATTCAATTAAAGCACTGTTACTCTATGGTCATAATCTCAGCGAACTTTTTGCCAGATGAACCATTTCTCGTTCACATTTTAACCTCCTTGTTTATAGGTGGAATGATGCCTATGAGATACTATACAAGATGCTCACTAATAAGGCTTTTTTATATTCACCAAGTGAATGACCAGATGATCAAGGAAGATTGTGATGATGAATCAAACTGGCAAATGGTTTAGTAGGTGTTTAACTTAGCTGATAAGGTTGCAGCTTGAGAATAAGGTTTTGTAACACGCTTCTGGAAGCTCTCTGGTGACTGCGACAGAAAAAACTAGCTGCAGGAGTGTTCAATGAACCATCAGGACAAGAGCTATTTATGATTTTTCCCGTAAAAGCAAACTCATACGGTTTGATAACGGCATAGGTACTAGGAAGGACCTTTTCGATTCTTTTTAGTTAAAATGAATTCTTACACATTAGATGTTGTAGAATTTCATGGGATGTTGGGGGGTAGTTGATATACAGCAGTATCTGTTTGGCTTAATGATATTCATGAGCTGTTCTTGAATGGCGAGGATCTCTCTCAACTGTGCAACTGTTGTTGTAGTCTAAAGTCCACTAATGTTGATCTACTAATGTGATATATTTGTACGAGTTCAGGTCCTCTGTCCAACAGTATGGTGTTTTATTGTGTCCAATAAATTTCAGCTATTTATTTATGTATGTCCCACATGAGTTCCGCGTGAGTCCCACAAAATAAATGGCTGAGATTTCACGAGACAGAATAAGACAGAGTAATATTGGACAGAAGATTTGGACTTATATTTGTACTATGCATATTAGTCAATCAATGAATTAACAAATGTCCCTACAAACTTTCGATACACAAGTTTTAGAAACTTTTAAACGATTGTTTACTAGACTATCACAAATTGATTTGCCTTTCTTTTTCTTTATATTCTTTAAATTATTATTTAATTGCATTATTGATTTACTTTAACCTATTTTTTATCATATATTAATACTTGTCTAATTTGATTCATTAGATAGGAAATAGTTATTTAAATTTATTAACACTCAGTTCATTAGATAGGACCGATAAGCGGTATGCAACATGTCTCTTAAAATAGCATTCCAAATGAAAATTTAAAGTAAATATCATAGTGACATACTTAGGTTCATTTCATATAACCAAGATGGACAAAACATTAATAGAACCCCTTTTTAATGGCAGTGACTATCTTATTAAAAAACTAAAATGAAGTTTTTCTTAACAGAGAAAGTATTAAATTGTGATAAATAATTTCAAATATCCCTTTCATTCTCATGAAAGTCATAACAAAATCTAAACATAAGAAAGAATGAGATCCATAAGATGAGACCTATTTGTTTAAAGGTTAATTATAAAAAAAATACAAATTTTACTCAATTGTGCAATACTAGGCCGAATTTTAAAAAGTGACGCTAAAATATTTCAACTTTTAAATTTTAGCAAAATAGCTCGACGTTAAGTCCTTTGTTAATGGAGATGACATGATAAACCCACGTTAGATTAATATTTTTGTCACATGGCTACCATATATTGCATTTGTTCTATGTATAAATTTTATTATTTAATATTTTAATATAAAATATTAAAATAATAATACAATTCTTTATATGTTTTTCTTCATAATTATTTTAGAGTTTTTGATGTTTTAAAGTTATTAAATAATAAAATTCATACGTGGCACAGATATAATTTGTGATAGCCCTATAGCAAAAATATTAATTTGACATAGCTCACCACATCATCTAGATTAATAGAGAACTTAATATCAGGCTATTTTTGATAAAAATTGAAAATTTAAGCATTTTAAAACTATTTTTTAAAGTTCAGGCTAATATTAAAAAATTGAGTAAAGTTTAACATTTTTTATAATTAACACTTCTTTAAACAAAAAAGTTATTCATATCTTATAATGTACGCTAGGTATAGATAAATTAAATAAGGTGTAATATGTGAAACTGCTCGCATAATTTGGCACACACTTTGCACAAAACTATACTAATCGAGTTAGTAAAAGAAACGACAAGAAGGAGAAGAGTGAAATCAAGAAGAAGAAGGCTTTCAAAGCATCAACTTAGGATGACTCAAGTTACTCCAAAAGCTAACAACGAAAGAAAAAGTTGTTCACCTATGCTTCATAGGAAAATATGATGGTTAAATACTCTCTAATCCTAATTCTTATAATAATGATAGTGACTTGACATATAATAAACTAGTAGAAGCTTTAGAAATTATGAGTATGAAAAGGAAGAAGTTATCTTCCAAATTTAATGGGGTTAAAAAAGCATTTAAACGCGTACATATATGAAAACGAAAAAGAAGAGTGAATTGTATAGCATCAAAACATTTAAGAATGTGATCATTAATGATATCAATACATTAAATGCATTAAAACATGAAAATAAGACGTGGAAAAGAACGCCAATGCTCTCAAAAATTAGTTGTGTAACTAATAGGCATGAGATTGGATACAACTACAAAAATAAATCCAATGTCAAAACCGCATTTGTTAAGAGAAAACATGTATATAGTGAAGAACCTTTTCCTAAAATGATAAATATGTATAATCTATTTCTAAGCAAACACATATATTATATGCACATACTACCAATTATAAATAGTTAGTCCCTAATAACGGCCTTGGGGGGTGGGGGTGAAGGGTTGAATTGGGTGTTTACAATATTCAACAATTTTTCTAACCAATATATAATCAATCAATTGAATGATAATTAAAAAAAAGATAGAGAAGAGAGAATGCAAACCGATTTATAGTGGTTCGACAAACAACTCTTGCCTATTTTCACTCCCAAGACTCTTCTTCTATAATTATTCTTTCAAGGCGAAGATTAACCTTTGTACAATCTTTCTCAGTAAAGAAGAACACAATCTTTTTCCAAGGTAAAGAGGAATCTTAATGCCACTTGGATGACTCTCAAGTGCAATATTCAATACTCCAAAAAAGTATTGTAACTAAAACATATCTCACTTATTGACTTGATAACTCAAAAATGGTTTTAAAATATGACAACATGATGCTCAAATAATTGAAAAACTCTTTTGAATATTTATATACAATACCCAAAACCTTCTTGAAGCTAAAGCAAATAAGAAAACAAATATTTATATTGTTTTGGGACCTAAAATAGTCATCAGAACCAAAAACTAGTTATTAAAATGGCTATACAGTACATTGGTCGATCAGGGTAGTAGACTACTAATCAACTAGTAGACAATTATAACACCAAATTCATTAGCTGTTGGAATACTAGTCGACTAATACATATATTGGTCAACCAATATGGCACATTGTTTGACCAATACATTAAACAATGTTGCTACAAACTCATAGTACATCAAATTTAATAACTTTAACCTATATTGGTTGACCACTAACCCATATAGGTCGATCGATCACCCAAAGTCCAAATATGATTAAAACACTTCCCAAGATATTCCCAAAAGATTATTTGAAAGATCAAGAGGCTTTTATATTAAAATCAAAAGCTTCAATGCCTCTTGATAAATGTAAAGACTCATGCAATAAAGTAAGATGAATGATTATGCATGGTGAGCCTTTTGGGTCATCAAATTGACAAATTGAGCTTATAAATAAGAAGTAAGATGAATGTTCTTATTTTGATCTTCATTTCATCGGTTACAAACTTCAACTTTTCTTTATTAACTTGATACACTATCTTCTTAAGCCTATGACTTCATTTTGTTCTAATATTACTTTTTATCAAAATGATAAACACATTATTAATAATTATGTTTACTATCATCAAAATATCAATTGGAACCTCCCTTGGTTCAATAATCTACCCTTTTTTATGATGAAAAAATATTTGTGATATTATATAACGATAATAAAATTAAGCACACAAAACATAATTCAAGATAGTGATTAGCTTCCCCGTAATTCATATGGGTCATTTGGAAATAACCTCTCTACTAGTTAGGGGTAAGGTTGCATACTACTGAACCTCTCCAAACCTCATGTGTCAATGAGATTCATATTGAGTACTATTGTTATTGTTAATTCATACATAAAACATTATTCGATATGAAGAGTATAATTCAATAACAAGAAAAAAGAGACATTCAAAATCAAAGAAATATGCATACGTAAATATATCATAAATTTACTCAAGCATATCATATATAAATGCAAGAATATAAAAATTAAAAAGCAATCACTCCCCCTTAATATTATCACTCCCCTAAATCTAATATCACCAAACTTTCTTCCCCTTTTTGGAATCATCAAAAAGAAATCCAAAAATGCATAATGTAAAGTTCATACATCAAGCTAAACTGGTTTAAAAGATCAATTTGATTAAGATTGTCAAACTTTCTCGAGAGTATTATTGAATATTTAAAGAGTCGAAACAAAAGATCAATTAGAAGCATCCCTAACTGTATTTAATCTAAACAAGCCTAATTTTGGTATTATTTCTAAGTATCAAGAGCAAGTTTTAACAAAATTAATATTTATAATTATAACAAATAAAGCATAATTACAATATCCAACAATTGATTTAAAAATGCATAATTTTAAAGTCCTAAATGTTAAGAAAATGATGGTATAAAGTAGCCAAATTTGAAATTTTAAAATAATAAATATAATGAAATTACACTTGAAAAAATCAAGTGAATAAAGTAATTTATGAACATTATCAATTAATCTTAAATTTGGGGTTTATCTAAAGAGAATGTGAATTACAAAGATCTTCAATAAAAAATACAAAAGGACAAAATTGAAAATGATAACCATTTGCAATGGGGTGTAGTGTTTTTTAAAGTTACAGGTGAGTTATCTAGAGTGTTGAGAAGCCTTAAATAAGAAAAAAGAAAGAAAACAGAAGCAAGGTGAAGGAGGGGGCATTAAATCATGTGTACTGGTCGACCACTTAAGGAAACTGGTTGACCAGTAAATGGTTGTGGTTGAACTCTATATATCGACCAAATATGTCATAAATTAATTGTCTTCCATGAAAGATATATTGGTTAACAGTTGAAGTACATTGGTTGACAAACTGGACTGTTTAGGCAACTAGAAAAGCAACCAGAAAAACTAAAAAACTCATTGGAAAGCAAAAAAAGAGTTTAAAGATACCGGTCTACCGCACTAAGATATTGGTAGACTAGTTAACCAGATAGCTTAAGGAACCATCTTTAAAATTCAAATTAAATCATCAAGACTTCAAAATAATACTAGAATACATATCAACCAACTAAATATCAATAAAATAATTTGATAATATAAAAGCTTTATAAAAAATCATATTAAACAAAAACTAATTTTCATCTAATTAACCAAAAAAAACCAATTGATGTAAATTCTAACTTATTGACCTTATTTTATATATAGTCTCTAATTTTAGGCACTAAGGTTCACACATTAAAAACAACTTATCATAATTCAAACTCCAATAATCATCAACAAGGATTTATAGTCAAATTGACACATACACACAAGTAATCACATATTTCTAAATTATAAACTAATAATTACCTATGTTGAACATTACTTATGAGAGATTTAAATGAAAATTCTTCTTGAATTCTCAATTAATTAGGGGCATCTCATCTTTTTCATCATTCTCACTATTGGAAAATAAATGCAAGATCAAATCTAAGTGCAGCGGAAATAATATAAAAATTTTCCACATAATTAAACTAGAAACATAAAACAAGAAATTGACAGAGTTAAACTTACCTTTTCTGATTCCCGATATAATTTCCTGCTTCTCCAAAACTGTCAATTCCATGAGTTGTTCAATCGTTCGGCCTCTAACGGTATCCACAGATCTATTCAGAAAAAAAAAACTCAAATCAAATTTGAGAGGCAAAATTGTAAGAAGTGCTAGCCTCGATTTTTTCTAATTTTTTCTTTTTATATGAAAAATCTTATTTTTCATATCCTTGGATTTTATTAAAATTACAACTAAAGTCACACTTTAATTATAATTATTAATAAATCATTATAAGATCAAATATCACATATTAACCCGTAAAGTTTCTAAAACTTCTCAATTAAGTCCAACTTAATTCTAATTTCATTTTCTCCTTTATAGACCTCTTATGTATGACCCATTAGGTTCCTAATATGTTGGCAATGATTATAAATTATAATTCTAATTCATAATTAGAATCAGATAAATTA
>JAOQMR010068171.1:0-19478 GCA_027563865.1 Erythroxylum pelleterianum | reverse complement strand
TCTGTTTCATACCTCGAGGTGTCTGTCAGTTTAACTCAACTTATGTTTGGGAAAGTCCTTATTTTCTTGGGTTTATCAAGAGCAGTCAGGGTCTAAGTCTTGATCAGAGTATGCTCACCACCAAAGTGAGTCATCAGAGAGTGTCAAGTTTAAGGTCTCAGCAAGTCAAGCGTCTCGGGAATGGGCCTCAGCAGGGCTCACATCCCGGGACAGTCGGGCTCCGGGAGCGGGGTCCGACATTTTAAGACTAAGAATAACTTTTTAATAATATTTTTTGAAATACAAATAAAAATTTTATTAACACTAGCACAAGCTATTACAACATTACAATGAACTCCAAATTACAACTTGCTCATAATGAATACAAACAAGTTATAAGATATAAACAAGTAAGTACTTAGAGATTCCATCTAAGCTTCATATTAGAAGTGAGTTTGTTTTTTACATTCTTTTCCATCATGATCTCTCTAATCCAATTTATAGTACTATCAGTTAGTTGATGCTTTCCAATGGCTACACCTTTGTACAATATATTGTTTCTTTCTCTCCAAATTGAGTAAATAGTTATGGTGAAAGCAGTTTTTAAGAGCTCTGCATTTTGTTTAAGTTCTTTAGTTTTCTTGATAACCTAGACCAAAATTACAATCCATTCATAAGCTTGGCAGTACTCCACTAGCATCTGTAGCACCCTACTCCAAACAACTTTGGAATACCTGCATAGGAAAAAAGATGTTTCTTGTCTTCCTTTTCTTCTTTGCATAATACATAAACGGGATCATATGTACCAAACCATCTGTCTTTGGTTCTAGTTATGTTCTTTATAACAAGCCAAGTAATGAAAGAAACTTTGGGGTTCAAGAAGTGTTTCCAAAGTAGATCATACCATGGTACATCTTTCTAGCTTATTCTATAAATTTTGTAGAAAGATTCATTAGTAAAGATCCCCTTAGAGTTGGGTGTCTAAGTAATGTTGTCCCCCCATGCAAATAATAAAGCTGGGGTAGATATGTTGCTAAAGAAGAGAATCCTTTAAAATTACCATTTCATTCTGCATGTTGAATGCGTGAAGAGACTTTAGCATCTGTAGGAATTCTATTTCTCAAATGAAGAATTTCACTCCTCCATATTAAAGGACTAAGGTTAGTCCAGTTATTATACTTAAACATATGTTTTCCTCATTTCCCAATTTATGTTTAATCCAATGATAATACATATTACTTAAGTTCAGCATATGGATAAAGTTCCAAGAATGTTCCCTGCTGCTAGCCACCTACCAGAAGTTCTAGTTTTTAAGATAGAATTCATCAATCCATTTGATCTATAAGGCTCCCTTATCAATATGTAACCTTTAAATCTTTTTGCTTAATAGGAATTTTCATATAAGAGATATGAGAATAATCACCAAGCGGCCTTCCTTTTAGGAGTGGATATTTCCTCTCATTTAACCTTTGCACCTTTTGAGTTATATGCCTTACAAGACCATTGAAAGGCTTTGAGAGTTCTTTCAATCTCCTTGATGACTCTCTTTGGCAAAAGACTGTGTGCATTCTAATGAATATGAAGAGAAACCATAACACCACTTAAAATAGCCCAAGTACAATAGTATAAGGCCCCAAAAAAATCTTACAACTAAAAAACCTCACTTTATCAGTTGATAACTCTAAAGAAGCTTAATTACACAAATATGAAACAATGATACTGAAATGATTGAAAAACACATAGAAATATGTGTCAAAGAAACCCAAATATTTCTTGATGATAAAATCAATAAGAAAAATATAATTATAGAGTTTTGGGGTACCTAATATCCCTTAGAGCTCAAAACTAGCTGTTAAAACAACTAATTATAAAGTATTCATCAACCAATATAGTGTATTGGTCAACCATCATGCATTGAATACACACATTTACTAGTTGTTGACACATTGGTCTACCAGTAGACATATTGGTCACCTAATATGAAATATTGCTTGATAAATATGACATATTGGTCGACCAATACATTAGTTAATATTACTGTAAACTCTCAGCACATCAAATTTAACAACTTTATATATTGTTTGAGTACATCAAATTTAACAACTTTATATATTGGTTGACCATTAAATTGTAAAAGTCAAAACTAATTTTCCTAAGAACACAATTTTAACAACTTCAAATGCTTAAACTCAAAATTTTAAATCTAATTATGATCTAACAACTTCCTAAAATGTTCCCTAAAGTTTGTTGGCAAGATCAAGAGGCTTTTATATTAAAAACAAAATCTTTAATGCCTCTTCGTGAATGAAAAAACTCATACGATAAATATGAAATATTTATGCATGGTGAGCCTTTTAGAACATTGAAGTGATAAAATGAGATTACAATTGACATTAAAAAAATAAAGAATAACCTAGATGTTCTTTGTTCTTATTTTGTCTTTAACTTACCGTTTACTTTGTAAGTTATAAACTTCATCATATCTTTTATTAACTCCATTAACTATCTTTTTATGATTGTGGCTACATTCTATTCTTATGTTTCTTCTTATTAAGATAACAAATCTATTAGTAGTATATATGTTTTTTAAATTATCAAAGCATTAATTTAAACGTCCTTTTGATTAAATCATATTAAGATAATAATTAGCTCAGCTTTAATTTATGCACAGTGATATTTAACAACAACAAAAAAGAGATTTCAAAATATTATTACATATACAACAATTATATTCCTTTGAATCTAATATCACAAAATGATTCTCCTTATTTTTATAAACATCAAGCATCAATTAGCTAGAGGAGGAGAATGAGACTAGATAAAACTTTATAGATCATCAAGTTGATGCATCATAATGTCTCGAAAAGAGTTAACTTTGCATAAAAGTATAGTGAGCTAATACTTAATAATTGTCAGACGAGCATCAAGTGTAGACCTATGGTGTGGTCATAATGTACTAGTCTCATTAGCTATAGGAAGCACAATGGTATGAATCAAGGCTTATTAAGACCAAGGTCATATAAGGAAGTACCATGTTCTTGTAAAGGCTGCTGAGGTTAGAGTTGTTGCTGATGGTGTGGTTGAGTCATTTGATCATCAACCAATTGGTAAACTATACAAATGAAAGTAGCAAAATTAAAAAAAATGTCAAAATCAATCTATCACCAATATTAGAAATTTGAAAATGTTCGAAGATAAGGCTAAGCAAGAGTGTATAAGGAATGTTTTATTTCTTTTTCTTAGTTTGATGGAAATACACCATGTTGAGTAAAATGAAGAGACCAAGATGAATAGCCTCTTTTAACGTAAGGGTGCAGAGGAAACATAATTCATTGTAGTGTAGGAAAGTAATAGAACCATTAACAGAGTGGAGAGGAACCAAAGGTCATAAGTAATATGACCACTAATAGGAAAAAAAATTATTATTAAGGAAAAAAATGATGAAATCAGGGAATAACATTAAGGCCACAAACATCTTTGGGTTTTCTAATGACCTCTACCTATTTATCTAACTCAAAGATGATTTTGAATCTATTAGTCACATAATAAGGTCAGATGTTCTATTAGGTATGACAACTATAATATGTAGGATTTTTAAGAATGGGGATACCGAAGATCTCATTGATAAGGTCATAAGTGAGATGAATATAGATGCTCTATATTTTAGAGAAAATGTGGGTGTCATCTTGAATCACTTTTGGTCAAACCTTACTATAAAATAACTAAATGTTTCTTGGACTTATATGATAATTTTCTATAAGAATGGATTCCCACTTTTGATCAATGAAAAACTAGATAAGAACATTTGCTTTAAATTACTTTAGACTAGTGGGGGAGATAACATGATTTTCATGTAACACTCACGAAATATAATTATGAAACTGAGGAGAGTTAGTATTGCAATACTCATCCTTATTAGGTGAAGGGGGAATAGGGTTGGAGGAGTTAGGGGTCTCTATTAAATCTTTAGAATCCTAGAAGAATTGCAATTAGCTTTACCTAAAATGAATGCCCTAAGCATAAGATTATAGTTCCATCTAGTTCTTGCTATAAAGGTAAAGGAAAGGCATAAGATAATACGGTAAGGAGGTATAGAAGAACGGTTCTAGATTCAAGAAGAGTATGGGTACTATTGGTGTATGATCACCTCCAATTAAGAAACACTTCCATAAATTTAATCATACCAACTTTAATTTTTCAACCATCACAACAAGAATTGGGCAATCTTAAAATATAATGCAAGATACATATGAAATATGTAGAATTGATTAGAATCAAAGTTAAGAGATGTAAAATGTGATAAAATGTTAAATTTATTTATGAAAAGGCATAAGACTAGCATGAAATCAAGATTAAGAAATGTAATAAGTTTAATTTGATGAATATGTCCTCATACTGTGTCATTTTTTTAATTCCCAATTTCTTTTAAAAGGGACTAAGTTGAAATTACTCAATTGTATTGATAAGTTTTAATCAAAATATAAATAGCTAAAAATGCTCTTAGTGAATTATTAATCATCAATTTGACAAAAATACATATAATCAGTAATTTTGAAAATTCCTAATTTTATTAGGAAAAAAAACCCGAAAACTCAAATTCAGATAAAATTAACACAATCCAATGCAATTGAGATATAAAAAATCTTAAAGGGAGCCTTTAATTTTATTAACGAACCTTTAATCTTAAAAAATAGTTGAGGATATACAAAAATTAAAAAATCCCCAGTTTTGAAACCCTAACTCCCCAAAATCCAATTTAATTCAATATATGGACCATTTTATAAGATTAAAAGCATATATAATGTAGATAACTCCAATTTATCAATAATTTGAAAAGGAATTCAAGAATTGTTTGAAAAATTCCAAAACAGGGAGATTAGGGTTTACTTTAAATAGAATTGGGTTAATTGGTGATTGAAGTCGAGGATCAATCCTAAGGTGGAGGTGCTTTCTTTGGTAAAGCTATGATCATAGTGAAAATATGCAAAGGCGTGGTTTTTCATGAGGACAATTGGAGACTGATAAACTCAAAATTTTCAAATGTTATGTACAATTTTTTGTAGGCTCATATTGCTTAGAGGTCTATAGTAATAAGGCTCTTGTAAAGATAACCAAAGCACATTAAAAATGAGACTGTGCCAGATGACTTAGAGGTTTATAGTAATAAGGCTTGCTTTTTAACAATTTGGTCACCCCTGGATATGAGACTGTGCTAAATGACATTTTCTCCATCTTAAAGAACCTAAAAGTTTTTAAAGTCAAAGGGTTTAAGTTTCAAAGACCTTCAACTTGTGAGGCAGCTCTTTTAAAATGATACTTTGAACCATTCATTTTTAGTCTATTTATGTAATAGTCCCTTATTTGGTGTTAATTTAGAATTTGGCATACTAGGGAGGAATTCTTCTATAATTTGTACCTGAATTCTTATGGACAATATAATTGGGCTTTGGAAAACTTAGAAAATAGAATTCTAAGCTATCAAAATGCTAAGATACGCTAAAATGGAATATGAAATAAATAAAATAATTAATTGTTGTAAAAAGGAATCATAAACTGCAAAAGAGAATTCGATATAACAAAAGTGAATTTGAAAAGTAAATAAAGCTAGAAAAATATCAAGATGTGTTCGAAATAAGTTGATTGTTCTCTTTAGAGATTGATTTTTTTTTTGGTATTGTGAATATATTGGCTTGGGAGAGTTGTCTCCTTTATTGTCCAAGTGTTGGTGAATTTATATTCCTCTCATCCTTAAACTATTTTTTGCTATAACTATTCACTTCCTTACAATTTAGCTAACTACCCGCCACTATCTCCTTAACTTCCATATCTTGCACTTCCAATCATGAGTGACTTCTTTATCAATATTAAAGAATTATAATGAAATTCTTTTTCTATAAATGGATAGGTAAGACCTTCATTTACCATAATACACTTATGGATTAAGTCTTCAAAAATTTTAAACCCGAATGCCATATATGAAATTTCATTTGTCTCCCAAATTTCACCTCAGGGAATATATTAAAATTCTATATTATCAAAGAATTCTAGTAATTAGATAGCAACATTATAATAAGGTATAAACCTAAACTTATACACTTATATTCCCTTGCCATTTGGCACAAAACTAATTGTGAATCTCTATTGATTAGAACTTCTTTAACTCCAAGGTCAAATAGAAGCTCTAGTCTAATTAAAAAGTCTTTATATTCTGCTTAACTATTGGTACAAAGGAAGTCTATTTTAAAGGTAAGAATAGTTTTAGCTCCATTTGGTGCAATTATGGTTACTCTAACACTAATAGACTTCTCTGTACTAGACCCATCAAATTTCAATTCCCATAACTTCTTCTCATAATTGAGAACTAAATGTTCCTCATCCTTTTATAATTTAATTGAAATATTAGCTTACTAAAAAGTCGGCTAGTGTCTGACCTGTATAGATTTCTAAGGATAATATATCAAGTTGAAGTCTATAAGAGCCATAACTCACTTCCTAATATTTCTTGAGAGGATCGAGTTATTCAATATGTATTTTATTAGCATCAGTATGTGAAATCATAAAAATTTTATTTGTAAAAATTAATGCCTTAATTTTGAGCAAATGAAATACAACGCCAGACATGACTTAATACTTATTTTCTGTTGGCGTAAGAATTATGCTTAGATAATAAATAGCTTGTTCATGACTAGCCTTATTACTCTGGACCAATGAACATCCAATAAATTCTTCTACAATAAACATATATAATTTTAATAGGATTCCTTTTGTAGGGGGCATCCATATTGGGGTTTGGTTAAGAATTCCTTGATACTATTGAACTTCACCTGATGCCTTTCCTCCTAGTTCAATCCTTTAGAATTCTTCAACCTCAATAAGTCTTAGATTTTTTTTTCTTGCTATATTAGTAACGAATCTTCTCATGCAGTTTACCTACTCAAATATCCCAATCGATCTCATACATCTAAAAGTTGTTTTAGAAATATCATTTTTATCTATAAAAATTTGGTTATAACCCAAAAAATAGTCCAAAACAAAAAATATCCAGGCATCACATCTATTAAAAAAATCTATAATTGGCATCATAATACATCATTAAGAGTTTCTACATTTCTATCTCTAAAATTTACACAATTTTTTTTTCATTCTTCTTAACTATAAGCACGACATTATCCATCCATTTAGTATATCTAGTTGGCCTAATAAACCAACCATACGTAATTTTTTAATTTCTTGTTTAACCTTCAACTCAACTTCTTTTAACCACCGTTTTAGAGATTGACGATGAGGGTAGAATTTTGGTTTTATCAAAAGTCTGTATTCTACCAACATTATGCTCAATTATGACATCTTAGTATAGTCCTAAGCAAAACAGGCTTTCAAAAATTTTCAAAAGTTCTACTAGTTCCAAATTAATCTTTTAGTCCAAGTCTTTATTAGTAAAGGCTTTAAAAAATTCTCATGAATTTTCCAAATTCACTTCTTCTAACGAATCTGGATTCTGACCCTCACAATCATCAAACTTCTCAAAAGTGAATTTCAACTCTTGGATCCCATCGTCAATCATTTTTAGTTCCTCCACTTTTTCTGTAAACCAATTCTGCGTTATCATATCCATTTATTTGTTTTGAAATCTCTAAGAATTACTGCATTCGATATTTGATTTTTGTGGCTATAACTACTGCCCATTCTTTTTATTAGAATTTATTCATTAAGTTCCTCTATAATAAGAACGTTCATCAACTTAAGAAGAAGCATGATGGTAGTTATTACGAATTTTTCAGCCTCTATTTTCATCTTTTTTTTCTTTCTTTACACCAAAATGACTTCTGAATTTGCACCGACCTTACATGATCCACATAAAATTTTGCATCAATCACATCAAATTTAGTGTGGAATGGCTCCAAATGATTTCTACTTCATCTATTTTCTATAGAAGTAAAATTTGAAGGAGAGACAACATACAACAATAATTGGAATAAATCTAATCTCGCCCTAATAAGACTTGGTGGCTGGCATAGGTGTCAATAATAAAGAATGAAGTTAACAAATTCTTGCCTCCCAATTTAATATTTATGAGGAGAATTCCTCAAACCCTAATAGTTTCAACATTGATTGCAGCAACGTATACTTTAGTTGGGATCAAGTTAACATTGTCTTTTCTTAAAGTTATCATCATTTTAGTCAGTATAATGTTTTCTATTAACACAATATCCACCATAACTCTTGAAGTTGGTCTTCCATTGATATGGGCTTTAATATATAAAGGTCATATATGTTCTGTCATAATATTAACTAGCTTTTCTAATACCACCTTCTCGAGAATTCCTGGTCCTTTTACCAGTACTAAAACCCTCCATTCTCCTTTCTTAGGAGGGGTTTCCTCCCTCTTTACATTAGATTTTTGAAATTACACTAGGAGCTTTATGGAAGAAACAATTTATGGAACTTGAATATGAATGTCCCCAATTGTAATGAACTCATTAGAATACTCTTTTTGGCTCTCAAAGAGAGCTAACTTCTTATAAAATTTCGGATTCACTTTTTTCTTGTCTTGCTTTTCACTAATGATTTTTACCATTCCCTTTTTACTGTTAGGATCTATAGTGATTTCTTTAGAGAAAATAGGTTTCACACAAGATGCCTTTCTTGAAGTTGGCTCCAATATCGATGTTAGCTTATTTTCCTTAATCTTGGTAGTGGATGTATGTCACTGAAGCCATTTTTTTTAGTTCGAGTTAAGGGTGTCAGATTCTTTGGATGTTATACTTGCTGCTAATGTTGGAATAGTGGCACTTGTGATGGTACCATAATTATAGGCTTTCTATACTGATAATTCGAATGAATGCAGCCTAGAAGGTGAGACTGCCTTCTCAAAATTTTTTTGTATCTAAGATGCAAAGCCTTCATTCCCTACATTTGTAAGGACTTCTTACTATAAAGTTAGAGAAACAATTATTTATTTTCTATTATATGTTCTTAACATTGTTGTCCCATTTGGTTTTCCACATTATTTGGTAATAGTTTGGAATTTGGGGGTGTTGGGGAGGAATTCTCCCAAAATTTATACTTGACTTCTTATTAACAATATAGATGGGCTTTTAAAAACTTGGAAAATGGAATTCTAATCTACAAAAATGCTAAGATATTATTAAAAAAGTTTGAAATGAAGAAAGTTATTAATTGTTTTAAAAGGGAATCATAAAACACAAAAGAGAATTTGATATAACAATAGTGAATTCCTAAAGTAAAGAAAGTTGGAAAAATATCAAGATGCTTTTGAAATAGGTTGATTGTTCTCTCGAGATTGATTTTATTTACTATGACTGTGTTGGTCTATGAGAGCTATCTTCTTGTTGTCTATATGCTAGTGAATTTATAATACTCGATCCTTAAACAATTTTTTGCTATAACTACCTACTTCCCCACATTTTAGCTAACTATTTACCACTATCTCAACTTCCATATCCTAGATTTCCTATAACTACTTAGCTTCTGACCCACTTGGTCATGTTTCTGATAACTGCCTTTCATCATTTTCTCATCTACATTCCGGACTTCCATAGCTTTAGCACATTTCTTCCCATATTCCTAATGTTTTGTTGCCTATGAATTCTTCAACTAGGTATTTATTAGGCTTCCATATCTAGGATAAATTGGGCCATATGGATTTAGTTATTTTAAGCTATCAAAATCCCTCTAATAAACTAAAGCTGCAATACTTATGTTTTCCAATATAATCATTGGCCTTCAATCTTGAATAGTAATTTAAGTTTTCTTTTTTGCCTAACTTGTCCTTAGCTTTTCCATGCATTTTCTTTTAATAATTTTTCACATGCTACATGATTAACCTTTTTATCATTTTTAATGAAGTAATTAATAATAATTATTTGTTTAGATGTGTTTCATCTTAACGTTTTGATGAATAGTTAAGGCATAAGCCAAACCTGCATTTTATCTTGCGTGATTTGCCTTAACAATACCTAATATCATCATATAAATTCAATCTAAATTTATTTGTGCATTTTGTCTTTATAAGATAATTAGTCACGAAATTGCCTTAAGCTATGTATATGTGTTTTGCCTTTAACAAAATAGCTTTGTTGTATGATTATGGTATAGGTGGGTCTATATCTACATTTTAGTTTTAGAAAAATTTCTTTATTAAGTGATTCTTATAAAAACAAATATATGTCTTTGCCCATGAACTTTATATTTAGAAAATTTTCTTTTTTTGCATGGAAATTTTACCTTTAGCAAGATGTCTTTGTTGCATGATTTTCATAAAGGTAGTTGTTTGTCTTTGTATATGCATTTTGCCTTTAATAAAATATCTTTGTTGCATATACCTTTTACCTTTAGCAAAAAGTCTTTATTATACGATCATCATAAAGGCAGATCTACAATTTTCATATTTTTTTAAAATACCTTTGTTGCATAATTATTGTCTTTAATGATGAACAACAATAACCATAAAGAATATATGAATATGAAGAGGAAATATCCTTTACTAATAATAGGAGTAAATGTTTTACATTCCACATTCTAGTATTTCTCTTCTATTGTGAAATGAAAATTTATAAGTTTGTGGCCTAACAACCTTCATCAAAATGAATGGATCATACTATTTAAGATAAGTTTCACTCTGGCCTTGGGTCTTTGAAAACGTCTATTCTCCTTAGGACTAGGTTTCTTTCTTTTAGGTCTTACATTCAAGTGCTTTTATCATTATAGTCTCTTACTTTTTACTGATAAACTATATTTTTCATATAAACAATGTACTTGAATGTTCCTTATTTGCTTCCTATTGAAAACTATACACTCTCAATTTTTCTATTAAGCTCTATTAGAACCAATAGTTCCACTCTAAAGGCTAAACTAGAAGATGATTCTCCTATCAAAGTTATGGGTGAGGTATGAGATACTTATGAAATAGATTGGATATAGTTTACCCAAATTCCTTCAAAATTTTCCACCTTTGATCGTAGGCCTTATATGATAATTCTATTTGTTACTTCAAACGATGCCACAAATTGTTAATAAGGTAAAGGAAAAGATTTGTAATAAACAAATTTCACTAATTTATATATACCATATAGCTTTATATTGAATCCTTACTTCTTTGGTGCTGCTGGGTAATTCCTTTTTTACATCATCCTCTGTTGAACATGATTAATCTAAAAATATGGAAAAAAAGAAGAAGGTGTTATTTACTCCTCAACATTTCAAAATAGGTCTAAATAAGCTCCTATTATTATCTCTGATAATGGTTTGTACCAAAGACGGAGGCATGCGGGCCAAGTTTTTAAAAAAGTAAATAATTTTTTATTTTTAATATATATATATATATATAATATAATATATCAAAACCCTGTAGGCTATAAGTTGTAGTAAACTGAAACGTTGTATTATATTATATTATATTATATATAATATATTATATTATATTATAGTAAACTGAAACGTTGTCTTATATTATATTATATTATATATAATATATCAAAAACCCCGTAGGCTATAAGAGTTACAACTGTTATATACTTATATATGGAGTTATTATCTTCGTAATTTTTTGTAATTATATCTTGTAATTCAAAACTCTAGAAGAGCAACATTGTCGTCATTTATAATATATATGATATATTAAACCCTTATCATAGGCTGCTCTTTGTTGCCGTCATCTATAATATATATAATATATTAAAACCCTATCCTAAGGTTGCTCTTCTGGAAGATCTTAAGAGAAGTTGTTGTCGTCAGTTCTCATCTGCTTTTCAATGGATTATAGATAACCAGCTCTTAGATGGTTCATAGGGTGACGACTGACAATTGAAAAAGGTAAAACAAATACAAAAGTGATAATACGGACAACAAATTGATTAGTTTTTAATGGAAAAATTTGCATTTTGTTGTTAAATAGAAAAGTGATTACGCGGCGGATTGATTAATGTTTAATGGAAACAATGAATTTTATGCTTTTTTTTGGCCAATATTGTAATTTTAGCTATTTTATATTCTTAATAAAACTTTGTTTTTTATTTAGTTTTGATATGAAAATTTTTGTAAAATTTATATTTTATTTGGGCCCCGCATATCTCCGTCCTTGGCTCTGTCACTGGTTTGTACTATAACATTAATATTAAAAAAACTTCTCGCACCTTGAATAGGGGAAAATGTGGTGTCATAGATAATTATATGAGCTTATTTAGACCTTTTATAAGATGGTAAGGTGTAAATTGTCTCTTTGACCATTGCGTGAATTTTTTTTTTGAAACTATGTTAGCTTCGAGTAGATCTAGATTGTCCAACGGTGGTATCATATATGATACCTTAATAACCCAGTTACAAAAAGTTGATTGAAACCTTAAGACATTACTAGCATTGTTTTGAAAATGTTGAGGTGCAATATGATACCATAGATAATTATAAGGGCTTATTTAGACATTTTGAGAAATGTTAATGTGTGATTTAAACTATTTGCTTGGGAACTTTAGGCATATAGGTTCAAATCTACCTTTCAAAAATATTCCTCCTTTTAAAACTCTTTATGCTCCACATTTAGGTAATTAATCTTCCATTGATTTGTCTCTTTAGGGGATTAAATAAAAATCTAAGATCTTAGTTTAGTAAATTTAAAGATATTTCACTTGATACTTTCATATACTCTTTTTATTGGCCTTGAAGGTTCCAAACACTTAGATCATTACCAGTTGGAAGTTAAAGTATAGTCATACAATTTTTAGTTGCAGATGTTACACCAACCTAATCCTAGATAACAATTCTCCTTACTCTGGCTCATTATTAGAGGCTTTAAGATTGTGCTTTTGCATGTACTTGATCTTAATCTTAAAAGGCCCTTTGATCGTAGCTCCTACCTTACTGTCTTCAACATCATAAGACCCATCAATGAACATTATCCATATTGTTTAAGGATCAAGTTCTTATACCTAATCCATTTATCTATACATGCATTCATTTAAAATTTAGCAATCAATTGGAATTTGAAAGTCATTCTAGGCACAAGTTAAATTCCTGGCATTATATGGATCATTTAACAAGTTATCAAGTAGAGCCAAGTTTGCACCAGGTATAATGGAAGGTCAGCTTTATGACAACCATATCCATATAAGCCTGAAAGTACGGTGTGAGCTTTATGGAAGAGTCAATAAGAGCTAAAGTTATTTTCTTTAATTAACTTAATGTATCTTTCATCGGCTCCTCTAATTAAGGATTTTACTACTATAATATATACACTTTTGTTGCTTTATTCCTCCTTTACAAAAATTAAGCTAACAACTCAATCTAAAATGACTAAATAGAGGAATAAGGGCTCTTTAAGGAGAGGGTAAATACTAATAGAGGCTTTAGTACGTTAGCTTTGAGTTATTTGGAAGTTTAATGACATTATAATCGTTAACTAAAGCTCTTCATCTTTTAAACAAGTGAAAGAAAGATAGATAATAGTCAACTGACCAGTATAGATACGAGAAGAAACTTAATATATATTCTTCCCATGAACCTTTGAATTTTTTTTTTTCCTTTCATAAGGATTGATAAATTGTGATCTCCAATTATCTCTTTGAATGGTGCCATCTCCATCTTCTATTCGAACTAAACCAAACACCTCCAAAGTTACAGTTATCTATATTGCAACCAGATGATCTCGATCATTAATCTTAAATCACTTTTATCTTTATCGTTTGTTCTATATTTAAATTCCAGTCCCTAAATCAAAAATAAACAATTGGGATTACCTTAAGTCACACTTTACCATGATTTAGATCAGTTACTTAATTCAACGTTTCTTTGAATCCCTAAAACATAGTGTTTCAAGCTTAGTTGTTTAGTTCTTAGTTTATATTTCCTTTTTTGAAGGCAATGCAGCTCTCTCTCTCTATTTAAGTTTGATTTTCTCTGCCTTCTCTTTATATTTGAACATCGACATCAAAATTTAATAAAATTATTAGAACCATTAGATTGCACATCTTCTAGATTTTACTTAAATACTCTTCAAAATCAAGAATTCCAAAACTAGAATTTTACCTATTTGTAGAAATATGTTGAACCTCATTCTCTTTATCCAAAGTCTTTCTTTAAACCTAGATTATTTTTCTTCTTCACTCTCAATTAAAGGTTTTTATTTCTTAAATCTCTTTTTGTGAAGCTCAAAATGGTGAGGCAGTATATCTTTTCTTAATTTTTTTTATATTTTATTTTTCTTGTAATTGTCTAATATTTTTTCCTTTTTCTACTTATAAGGAATGGTTCTCTCAACTTCAACAAAGGAGGCAATAAGGAAAAGCTTTAAGAGAATAAGACTTATTTTTCATCAAAAACAAAGAAGGTCATGGATGGTCTATAATGCATACTATTTAAAGTACTTTTTGAACATGATGGTATGATTGCTAGACCCTAACCTCGTTTCGTGTACTGGCCTATTGACATAGCAGCCTTGAGGCTTTACCTACCCTTTTTTAATTCTAGTAAAGAATTTCAACTTACACTAGGACAGGGTTAAAACTATTAGAAAGAAAGCGCTCCATATAGCCACTGGGTAAGCTTGACAGGATCAATAACAGTAGCTACACATAGTACGGTATAATTCTTTCATACAGTCATTTAAGAAGTCCCCCAAGGATGATTCCCATACAATTTTTTTGAAAGATGGAGAAGCGCTTATGGTTAAAGCATTATATTTATATTAATACTTACCACCTGCAATATCCTATTCATTCCAAATTTAATTGGAAACTGGGTAATAGTAATTGATAATGAAGGAGATAAGCTATAGAGGGAGACTATTGGATGAGGTTCAACTAGTAGATACTCTTAGAATAGTTGAAGTAAGAAGTCCCTAAGTGAGCATCTTTGGAAGAAGCATATCTAATAAGAATTAAGGGGGTTCTTATTATTGATAAATTAACTTAGAACAATGGTACTACTGTCGCCTACAACAAAATTCGAAAAGAAACCAACTTCCGTTAATACAAATTAATGTAGTAGTGAAAAGTGAGTATCGTTTCCATGAGAAATTTTAACGGTAAAGAGTTTACGAGTTCAAAACTAAAATAAAGTAAGGAAGGGGGATTTCAATTCACGTAAATTTAAGAGTGTAAAAATAACAAAAATTAGAAATTAACACAAGTAATTGGATTTGAAAATTTAATAGGCAAACCTTAGCTTTGGGTTACCAATGTTATCACAGTAAAATAGATCTTTGATAAAAAATTTAGTTCATCAATAAACATTCATTGGGGGATGTTTTCTCTTACGTATAAATGAATAGAAACATGTATTCTAAGCATTCTTAATGAATAGAAACATGTATTCTAAGCATTCTTACTAATTAATAACCTAGATACGATCGTAAGTTTAGTTGAATAATAGCTTTAAGAACTAAGAAACTAATGAACAAGATAACACGTGTACGACATGCATTTAATCAAGATGAGTACCTTTTTAGAGTTTCCCTTTCTAATATAAAGAAGGTAATCCTAATTGCTACTTGTGATTAACAAAACTGAATGTCATATTTCATTAATCTACCTATTAAATGAATCAATTCCTAATTATGCACCTAGAAATCAATCAATTCAATTAGAAAAAGTAATTCGGAAGACACTCAATGTTCATCAAAAACAAACTTTATTGAAACATCTCACACATAATAGATGATAACATGGTTCCCCTCAACAAAGAAAAGAGATTTAACTACTCATAATGAAAGTGAAAATCAAAGAAATAACAACACACATAGTCTCCATCCCCGGTCTTTTCCTAAAGAATCCAAAAATACTTAGAAAAACGCTGCAGAAACGTAAACTAAACTAACTATCTGACGAAAACTAGAAGAAGACTGTAGAAACATAAAACTACTCCTAAACTATGCTAATGTTCCAAGCTGCGTGAACAGTAACATTTTTCTCTTTTATACTTTTCGATCCTTTCCTTTTTCCATGATCTTTTGCAGATCACACCTCCCACGTATTCAGGTTGCAAATCTCTAGCAATCTAATCTTCAAAGATTATGAAAATGTCAAATGAATCAAATTTGTATTTGAAAACAGATTCTGCAGATAGTCTCCATCCTTGCACATGCCCATGCTTAGTCACTGAATTTGTTGCCAATATGGAATTTTCGGGTTATCTTTGTTTCCTTTACATCTTTTTGATTCAATTTCATCTCTTCAGTGTTGAAAATCATCTGAGAGCAATTAAGAGACAAATCCATCAATTCTAAATAATACTGTCAGCACATGAAATAGATTTATATACCAAATGAATGCAAAATGACAACTTAACAAATTCCCCCACTCCAAATCTTTGCTTGCCCTCGAGGAAACATGCCAAATCATTACACTTTATCAATTCATCCTTCATAAGATTAAGTGCACACAATCTGTTAACTTGGGCTAGTAAGACTTAGGTTGTAACATATATCATAATCACTTTTCACTGATACAAATAAACAAAGTCAAAATAAGACATCTTTGTTCAAAAGTAAATATGAAACCAAAGTGAATTCTTCTCACAGATTTCTCTCTTACGCTCAAGTGTTTAAGGTCAAAGTGTTTCACTCAAATCTCTCTCTAGCAGATTGCACTACCATAGGCTTGCAACTTCACCGTTCATTTGGATTACAAGAGCTACTAAATTATAAGGACTTTATTAAGGGTTATAATGGGGCTAGGTTCAAAGGTAAGGTAAAAATAGCAAAGGGTTAATCACAAGTATTCACAAAGTATCAAGTAAAACGGACATTCAAATTAAAATTCTAAGATAACCACATGACACAAAGAACTACAACTACTCATACTAACTAATGTTACTATGCTTTATTCCTTTTCTTTTTCTTTTTCTTTTTCTTTTCTTCTTCTTTTTTTCTTTCTCTCTTTTTTCTTTCTTTTCCTTTTTACTCCCTTTTCTTTTTTCCTTTTTTCCCTTTTCTTTTCTTTTCTTTCTTTTTTTACTTGACTAATGCTAAGAACAAAGGAGAATAATAAAAACAAGAGAAATTACTAACATCATAATTTAATAAACACATGAGTAGAAGTACCTATAAAAGTATCTCAGAATAAAATACAGAACAAAATTCCCAAATTACTCAATGCTTCATTCAACTTGTGATAGGGTAAGGTTAATGGGGTTTTTGGGTTTCAATGTATGGTGATTGATTGAAAAACAAGGTTAAAGGCTCAAAAGTGTTTGCAAAGGGAAAATAATTAGGTGGGTCATTTTTAAGCTAAAGGGTTTTTTAAAAAAAACAAGGAAGGCCTTATTCATTTCTATATCCCATGTAATCAAACAAATTCAATCTGGTTCAGTGTAAGTTCTGAAGGCAAACATGACTAGAGGAGCATCACACATTACAAAGAAATAGAATGACATAAAGATTATATCATTTAAAGCTTAAATTTGCTCACAGGCTTAATTCAAGAATTCGCTTCAATTCCACAAATTACCTCGTCACTCAAATGTCAAAATTTGTACTAAGTTTACAAGATTGGTTATTGCAATCAATCTGCACGATTCACTTTAGACTCACATAGCCCAATTTAATTTCATGCATACATTCAATCTCATCCAAACTAATATGATAAAGCTTGATGGCTTAACATGCATAATCAACATGCAAAACCCGAAAAGAATCACACACAAATACTCTAATTCCTTCCCCCACACCTAGACTAACATTGTCCTCAATGTTAGGACGTAAAATTAAAAAAACACAAATATAAAGAAAAGGGAAAAAGAAAGCTTCTCTATTTAGACTGAATTTATGGTATTGGCAGATGTGGATGTTGGAAGCCTTCATACTCCCAATAAGCCATTAGGTTGTGCTCCAAGTGGTGCATTCGGTGGTCGAGGCGACTGAGATAGTCATCCAAATTGGTTTGGGAAGGTTGGTGACTACTTGGTGTAGCTATTAAAACCCGACTTCTTGTAACTAATTTCTCCGCACCTGAACCATTTCTTGTCCTCAAGTAATAAATCAAACGCTTCACTCAAACAATTCCGGTCAAAAGTTAATAGTTAATCAAGCACATAAAAATCTATCAATGCTTTCAATCCAATTCACTTAGTTCAAATCTATCATGATCAAAAACAAGTTACTCACATGCAAGCATATAGTCAATAAAATAGTCACTCAAGATGCATAAGATCTAGCATTTAAGCCACTTTGCATTTGTTATCACATAAACAAGTCAAGGATGCTCAGTACTACACAAATACATATGAAAAGAAACAATACAAGCAAAACAAAAATATCTTAAAAATAAAAGAACAACAATGCTTTTTATTTAATAACACAAGACAAAGACACTTTTGATCATCAACGCAAAAACAAAGATAGTTATCTCTTCTTCTTTTTGGTTTTTTTCTTCTTTTTTTTCAACACTACATTCTAAGCATCCCATTCCACATTCATATGACAAGCTATACAAAATGCACTTAAATACCAAACATCATACACAAGAGTCACCAAACACTTGCAAGGCACACAAAGGAAAAAGAAAAAAATGAAAAACTTTGAAGTTAGCATCATTTCAAGAGTTAATCAAAGTTCCTCAGATCAAAAGCATCAACATCACTCTTGTACCACAATTAACTATTAACTAAAGACTGAAATCATTCAAGTTACTATATTCTCATCATCGCCATCAAACTCACAACAATCCAAGTGTACAAAAATTTCACACTTTCCCCAACCCCACACTTAGAACATGCATTGTCCTCAATCAATAAAAGCACAAAAGAGGGATGGGAATAGAAGTACTCCCCTAGAATGAAGACGCCATATGCAGCTTTGAAATGAATGATTGCAGCTTCCTTTTCAAATGCCTACAAACAAAACAAACCAAAGAAAATAAGTAAAACACTCAAAGAAAACACTTGAAAGATATGCATAAAAGAGAAAAACACACAAAAGAAAGGGATAAGGATGGGGTGCCTCCCATTAAGCACTTATTTAAGGTCATAACCTTGACCCTTGGCATATGTAAATCATCCATTATCGAATGGATGCTTGAGTCCAACAGGTAGCATGCTCAAACTCTGTGAGGAGCCTAGAGCACCTTCCCTCGAAGTAGGCTCTTTATCATGCCTCGAGGCTTCTGAGAAGTGGAACTTCTTCACTTTACCATCATACTATAATGTCCACTCGTCTTTTCAGGCATCGCACTTCTCACACAAGGATAGTCTTCGTAAGAGTATAACCAATGGTTGTGGATACTTGACATCCTGCTTGCCACCTTTGATCTTTAGCTCACTTGCCCATAGCTCATTCAACTCATATGTGATTAGTGGCTTTTCTTCTTCTTGCTTCCCTTCTTGTTCTTCTTCTTCTTTTACCTATAAACAACAAGGAAAAGGAAACGAAATTCGGTTAGCAATAATATGAACTACGTCACTTACCTTAGGAGGTTGTACATCCTCTATCTTTTCTCGAACTATAACCTCTTCCTCTCCTAACTCCGCTTGCTCTTTCCTTTTTGCCTTGG
>JAOQMR010068142.1:7500-15360 GCA_027563865.1 Erythroxylum pelleterianum | reverse complement strand
CCTCTGGAGATCCTTCTCTTTGAATTCCCGGTCTTCAGTTGTCTTCCTTGGTTCCACCCTTCAATTCATGAAGCAGATCGCCGGGAAGGCTGTTTCTCAAGCATAAAGCGAGAGTTTTCGACCCTTTCACATCGATCGACAAACAAAACTCCTGATAGAAGCCCAGTTTCTTTAGTAGGAAATCAACGCGTTGAAAGATCTTTGATCTCACCTGGGAACAAGTCCAACAAAGCACTTTTCCCTACCAAATTATATCTATCCCTGCCTGCTTCTTCCATTCGCTGAGCTCTGAGCTCCTCTGGCAAATCATGATGTGCGCATGTTGACTACTCTGCTTTAGTAGTGCGTTAACTAGTAGTCCACTATTGATTAAGGATTTGGTACTGACACCTGTCTTACTAACTATAAGTCTTTGGAAAATATATATTATTGGATAGGGTATACTCCTTTTGTTTACAACTTTATCAAAGACTCAGTGAACCTACCAAAGAACTAAATGATATGTAAAGGATTTCTTCCCTCCCGGGATTTCAGCATTACGGATCGAAGGAATGAAAGGGAGGTTGTTGTCCCTCCGGAATTGAACACATTCCGAATCAAAGCAGTTTTCTTTATCCACGATAAGACGAATTCGGATTTGAGAATCCAATAGTTGTAGATTCATACCGCCCTTTACTTACAGGTACGACAAGATTGACTCCATCTTATATTAGAGTCAATGACAGAATGCGGTAGGGCTTCTGTCAGCTGTGGGTCCTAGGATTCACAGCTTTCTTCTTTCGTCTCCATAGCAAGAGTTCGTAACCCTCATACATCCTCAAGGGCAGACGCAGAGGAAGACCGCGGCCTAAGCGCTGGGGGAAGACGCCCAAAGCCCCGATTGCGCCCTATCCAACTGAAAAAAAGAAAGGCACTTGAGAGATATTCTTTGGAGAGTTTGCTTTGATACGGATTGGATTGCCTGAATCACAAGTCTTATATACTGTGTTACAATCACCTCATCATATTGAGAAAAAGTCCAGAGAGATCTATTTCTCATTGATAATTTAGATTCCAGCCCTGAAGCTAAGACAAAAACACGAGAAAGCATGACCAACAACAAAAGCAGTACTCTACGCGAGTATATACTAATAACACTTAATCACGCGAGAAGCGACCAACCGCAAATCCTGAGTGGGTGAGGGACCAGATCAGGGAACTCTTTGACTGCCGCGCGACCCTTGTTGCAAAGGAAAGCCATTCAGAATTCAGAAGGAGGGTCTCACCTTCATGCGGGCATCCTAAACAGAGATGCCTCCCAGAATACTGCCACTAAGAAAATAAGGCAGGTCCTCCATGAATGGGAGGGAAGAACACTCGATGTGAGATTTTATCGGAATTGGACCTCCATCTGTAAATACCTACAAAAGGAAGACACACAACCTCTTGTGTGGGGAGAGTACTCCTTAGAAGAGATACTTGCGATTGCCGCCGGGGCTAGTCAAAAGAACAAAAAGGCTACGACTAGCACCCCAGCGGAGCAACTCAAAATCATGGAGGCGACTCCCCCTCCCCAAAACGACCCTGCAATTCGACTTTTGGCAGGCCATGGTGCGGATAAAAGCTTGTGGGGGTTCTCTCCTGCTTATTCATTAGGGCGAGTGGATGTCAAGGGAGGGGATCATAGTTTTTCAACTCATCTGGAATGTCACGGAGCAGCTTCGTGGCCCTGTTCCGGTCCCGGATGCAGCCCCGTCATCAGTAGCTAAAACTAAGGTGGCCCTTCTCCATAAGGCCCCGGAAGTTGTATCTTATCGAGTGGACTTATCAGTATCACGCTTAAAAATAGGGTGTCCAACTCTGTCCGTGACTCGCATTGACAACTTTATCCCGCCTGATGGGCATACCGCACCTCAGTCCGCACTCCCACAGGGGCAAGGCCATATTCATTGGTCCCTGGTGGCGAAGCCATTATCCCTTTTCAGTGTTCTTGAAATTCAATTATTCGCTGGCATCTGAAGACTTTTGGTATCCCTCACGTAGGGTGTTACATGTTTGCTACCGGCGAGCTCTATATGTCCGAGAGTGAGTAGAAGCCCACGGAGCGGTTCGGGCATCAACTTTCATTTCTTTTTTGAGGATAGTCTTTTATTCATGTTATTCATTCTCCCTGCTTGTCGTTTCGGGGTGTTTTCTCCGGGGCTTGATATTGGAGTTGAAATATCCAGCTGGGGAAGGCGGGATGACAAGGGGCTCAGAATTGAAGGATTGATACCTGCGCAGACATCCATCGCCCCGAATGAGACAGATTTTCTCTGGAAGGAGGGACGGATCATTTGCTTTAGATAGAGATTTCTGTCGATCGAAGGGCCCTTTACACTTATAAGTAAGCTTCAACTCAAAAAGGGAAGGAAAGCTTCGGGATCAGGGGCTGAGAGATGAGAATAAGTGCCACGGCTCGAGTTGATAGACTCAGGAGGTGCTGTGCTGGGCTATCGAACAGATTGGACCAGGATTCGACACTCGTCCGGCCCTAATGGTTGCAGGAGCATGCATTTCCCCCTCGATGGAAGTGGCGGGTTTTTCGCTCGATGAGTGAAAGAAAGATAGCTACATCTTTATTCCACCGGGCGGTCATCATTTATTCGCGCAATTCGGAAGCAGCGATGCTTGGCAGAAGCGAGGGGGCCATCTAAAAGAAGAAGCAAGGAGCGTAGTGTCGAGTTCATGTTCTATTGATCAAAAGCATCCAGCAGCAACAAGAAAGCAAGAAAACGATATCTCAATCCACCTATGAAAATCAAAATGGGACAAAAACGACTATGTGATCTAAACAAAAATGCAGAAGTGAGCGTACCACGAGCAGTGAGCGTGAAATAAGAATAGAAAGAGCTATAGCCATTCCGTGTAAGCTGAAAAGGTAGTTATGTGCGTCTCAATAGCCTACTTGCCTTCAAGCTAGACCCCATTGGGGAAAAGCCCACTCCGTCCGTAAGACAAACTAAAGGAGGCTGACCAGGAAGCCAGTCCAGTATTAGTAAAAGCAACCTATCGCGCTGGGTCACCACTCCTTTCAGAGTAGCCCACAACCCATGATATGGTATATGGTCGGTCTCCAGCTAAGGCGCATTCTCCACATTCAAGGTAATCCCTAATTTATTCAAGTCAGCCCTTTAAGCCTTTTGTGGACTGACTTTGGAAGCAGACCTTTTCTCGGCTAGCTATTTTCGGTATTTGAAAAACATGGCTAAAAATCAGGTCTTTCCTTTCCAATCGAATCTCTTTCATGGGCTGGGCATCGAAGTCCGGGTAAAGCACCCTTTCCTGCCCAGATCTCGCCTTTTTCCTTAAAGGGATTGGGCCTTGAGCGAGGATTGGCTATTCGGATTCCCCTTCTTTCTTCTATGGTGCTCCTGGCAATACCCCTTTGAATGGTTTTGTGTACGGCTTGGCTATAAAGAAAGGAAGAGCTCTAGAGAGGGTCCGGATCGGAAAGACAATTCCTGGCGAGAATAATACCTTTTTTCTTTCTTTAGGAATAGGTATGGCTATTTTATACCCTAAAGAGTAACAAATATAGGATTGTGTGTCCGTTTATAGTTGAAAATTCCCACTCTTCCAACTCACCTTCGATAGACCCACTTGCTTGAAGCGGGTCGAATGCAGTTGATTGTTTTCTTCTTAGCGGTGTATTAAGACGATTGTTTCAATCATTGAGTGATTGGTTGTGGGGGGTATAGTGCACGATCGAATCTTTGATCTTCCCCGAAGCCTTTATGGCTGCGATCTTCTTAAACAGGATTGAAATGAAATAGGCTATTCCCCTGCCCCCAATCCCGAATAATCAGGTATCGACATCGTTTGGTAAAGTCCCGAGAGATCAACAACCTAAAACGCGATTGAATCTAATATATGCAACTCGAAAGGCGACCGTCTTCTTATTCCGAATTCCTACTCCTAGAGCCCCTGATTGCAAACACAGGAAAGATCCAAGTAGCGGATATTCCAACAACAGCTCCTTCTCTCTTCGCTTCGATGCCATCTTCAAGCTGAACGCCCTCACAGCTCCAAGAGCGGATAAAGGGCAAACAGCTTCTGAGGGAATTTCCCTGGCTAGTCTATAAGTCCCTGCCCTGCTTTGGCTCTCTCTTTCCATTCTTTTCTTATAATCTCAGATGTCCATTCAACAAGAGCTATTTTGGACAGCCCTGCTAACTCGTATTCGTCTTTTCAGACAAGAGCTCCTAGGCAAGGAGGGGCTTTTGCTTCTGTCTGTGCAAAACCTATTTGCCCAATCCTTGACATACTTATACTGGGTGCCCGGACTAGAGAAAAGGTCGGATATAGAGAGAGTGGACGTGAGGCACGGCAAAAAGTAAAGGAAACCGGGGATTTTGTCCATTTCTTCGAGAACAGTAAGAGCTTCCCCGACAAGGACTGATAATGAAGCCTCTTCGCCGACAATGCTAGTTCGATTGGATGCGCTATTTCGACGAGCCCCTTACCTTAAGGGTTAAGGGGGAAAGCCCTTATTTGCCCTGAACCTCTTTAAACAACTGCAATGATCACCCGCTGCATCTATAGAAAAAAAAAGAGCCTTTATGCGCATGAAGGAGGTTACTAAGGCATTTCAAAAGACTTGCATCTGATTCAATAGCAGGGGATTCAATAAGAGCAGATTCGTGCAAAAGAGCTAACATCCGATTTGTGAACAGACCCGGCTTGGGGCGGGCTTGCTTGCTTTCAAGAGTTTAACCGGAATGCTACTCTTTGCCCGTTGGACAGCTACCGAACTGGCTTGCTTTACTTACTTTACTGGCCGACAACTATCTTATTATAAGACCTCCCGTAAGAAAGAAAGAAGGAAAGGTTATTGGGAAAGAATGCCAGCCGATGTCAAACAGTACTCCTAGTGTGAAACATCCGATTCTGGGCAATTCAGAAGTGACAAGATCCGAGTGAAAGAGACCTGGCTTGGCCGGCCAGGAAGGATCTTATTAGAAAGCATACGTACCGGCTTGCGACCGAGGAACTGCTACTAAGCATGTAATGCATTCAACAAAGGATTTCCTCCTCCCGGGTCTACTAATACTCTCTTATTCATATGTTATTCCATCCCTCACTGACAGGAATTGCTACTTTTGAGCCCGCTGGAAGTAAACCAACGGAGATACCTTTATCTGGTTCAGCACCCAAAATCTCTCTCCTAATTAAGCGAAAGAAGCCCGCATACCCACTCTTCTTTCCCCCTATCGCTAAGGGCCTCGCCTTGGGAAAGGCTACATTCGATTCCGGAGAGTTTTACAAATAAGAGATCTATCCAGAGTCGACCGGAGCAATCTAACATGTAGAAAGAATTTTCTTTTCTTTCTTCCAACGGGGGGTCCCTTATCCCCGTTGAATATTCCGTGGTATTATGATTCTTTTTTAATTGACTTGTTGAACAATCGTGAGATCTACCACCTCCCCTTCCATCTTGGATTTTCCCTTCATGGTCTTTTACTTCATTGAAGATGTTATTCGTCACCGGGCAAGGTTTGTCTTTATCCTGAACCTCTTTTTCAAGTTGTTTGATTAAGGAAAATTCTTCCCCCCTGGTTGTGATGTTGCAGTCTTCTTCCACTCCTTTACGAACATCGGAAAGCCTTTGTCCATCTCCGAGATCTCCTTTTCTCTCATCCCCCATCGTGTAAAGCTTCAGGATTCCTAAACCTAAACATTTAAAGTGGATAAGGGTATGAGGTTCCCCATCCGGGAGGTAATTTGGCCATGGCGTTGGTCACGCGGATCCCTGGTTTGTATACATCCAGTGGTGTCCTCCCTCATGCTCTATTCCTTAGCCTAAGCCTCAGAGGCGGGGAAGAAAAAGATAGACCGCGCTTAATGACTGGAAGAAAGTAGATCCCGTGGTTAATCCCGACTTCTTAGTGTGGGATCCGCTTTCCTCTTTGGAAGGCAGGGAGTGTGACTGGAGTCAAATATGAACCCAGATTCTAGCTTAGATCGATGGGCCTTACCAGATTCGCAAAAGATTAAGATTCGATATCACACCAGGCTCCTCAGCTTTCCTCGGGATCGAAGACTAGACGAAACAGATAGTGAAAGACCTTATTCCACTAACAGAAAAGGAAACTGGGATCGCTAACCCTACCTCTCTTTTTTTATTTATATAGAAAGGGTACGCTCTGCTCGCCCCACTTCAGCGAAGGGTGGGCCGAACGATCATGGCAGGCTGATGCGTAGAAGATCGAAGTGATTATGGCTGGTTATCTTCACCAAGAAATGACCCGAAACGAAATTAGATCTCTTTGAAATGATTCGTCCTTTGACTTGCCTGAATCACGTTATGTGAATAAAAAGTCGAATAGTCAGAGGTGCCGGAAGGCCGCTCGACCGAAGGGAGAGGAAACGGCGTATTTTTCTCCTAAATAGAGCAATCAGACTCACCTACTTCGTATGGTATGATCCAGTAGCTCGAAATCGGGCCAATGACGAAAGCAGCCTTTGCCTTATTGAGTTCGAAGAACAGAACAGGAAAGCCAGCACGCTTGGGGAAATATAAAGAGGGTCTTCGGAAGGCCAACGTTGGTTGGGCAGTACGATAACCTCGTAGTCGAATCTTTCTTTTTATATCACTGTCTTTCCTGACTTTCAACTGATTCAGCTTCTGCAGCTGCAGACTGGGAAAGAACTCGGTTTTTCGATACTCGACGCCTCCACTTTCTCGTTAGACGGATGACTGCCCCATTCCATTGCTGGTAAATAGGGAGTAGGACCCAGCTGAACTTGTTTGTCTATTTATCTATATCGGCTCTTGTGTTGGTTGTTCAATACTCCCATCAATCAATCTCGTTCAACCCACCAAGCAACGGAACGTTGTGCGGTAGCTCTGCCATCTGAAGCGAAGGAAGGATAAGCAATCGGCCGAATGATTTATATATTTTTTTATTCCACTGCAAGTCCTCTATCGCAACAGAACAAGTCTAATACTCCAGCCCCGGTTGGTTTTCGGGGATTCCATTTCGATCGAAACCCGACAGCCCGCATCTTTCTTTCTATACGAAATTAGTTCGACCTTTTGTTTTCGGCAGACTGAACACCAATCTCGATTCAAAAAATAGAACCAGGTTGCGATCAGAGCCCTACCTGGTTCCCCAGCTTTTTTTGGGGGCCCCGGGCTAGACTAACTACAGCTACATCCAGGCGGTACTTGTTCTATTATCACGACATGGACTCGGGGACTGTATTCAGTACCAAGGTGATGATATTGATCTCTGGATTGTGTTTGTCTTCAGTGGGGTATTGTTACGCCCATAAGCCACTCCATTAGCCAAGTTCTAGAAAGCTCCACCCCAAACTCTGACTCCTTGTACTGGGCCTGTCGATCCTCTCCTACGCTAGAGCCCGCCGGCTCCCTGTGGGCGGTCCCAATAGAAAGAAGCTTCTTACACCCTTTTAACCGGATCCATCGATTCATACAGAACCACCCCCTTCTGGCCTTCGCTTGTTTACTTTCGTCCACCTTGTCAGTCCCCGGTTGGTGCCACAGGAGTTTTGCCACTAGAAGCGCAGTTTGATCTCCCAATCCTTGGAAGTTCTACTTAGACGGTTTCACGGGGGTACATCTGAAAAGCAGACTTTCTTTATGCTCAATCAGTAGCAAGTTGACTTCATCCCCGGGGACCGGTCCAGTAGAGGACCCTTTGGGCGGAAACTACTCTGTTATCTTGCATTCCTCATTCGCATTAGAGACAGACAAGCTTTCTTATAAGAGCTCAACGAAGTGAAGTCGGTGTTCTCTCATCTCTTAAGATATTTCGAAATCGAGAATCGTGAGACTCGCTTTATCGGGATGGGATGGCTCGACATCAAATCTCATCT
>JAOQMR010068142.1:0-2500 GCA_027563865.1 Erythroxylum pelleterianum | reverse complement strand
CTCTTACCCATTCTCATTTCAAGAGGAAGGCATCCTTGGTTAAGGTATAGACCGAAACCGGTCCAACTGGTCAAGAAAGCAACCGTCCATTTGCCCTCATTTCACAGGTTGAGCGAAGCTTAGGACAGCATTCAGCTTTCATATGCATTTCTTACAGATCGAGATTCTTCGATTACAGCATAGCTATCATCAGAAGCAGTACTTCCGAGTCACTCTATAACTGAGAGCTTGTAGTTGGGGATTTACCAGATCTCTAAGATAGAGTCTATCCGACGTATCACCCGTAATTGGGAGTTCAAACGAGGCCTCAACGTAGATGCTGGATGGGAACTTCTATTCTTGTTTACCTGGCTTATTTATATTTGTATTTGTATCCCTAACTAATAACCAAAGTAATTCCACAAGAACATGAATTACTGTTTCTATGTTGTATGACTGGATGTGCATTTACCTACTGACTCCATCAAAGAGTTATTTCCAAGTTTCAAGCATATGGATGTGGAAAACGGGGCCAATGAGGTTGAAAATCTGGAATATGTGCCATTGGTATGGTTTTTATACGCTCTACTTCCCTATGGTCTGTTATCGACTGAAGTCCCTTTTATTTATTTATTTTTATTCGTATTGTATAGTTGTCGGTCCCTTCCTTACGTCCTGATTCCCGTACCGAAGCAATTCCTGAAGAGGAGTTCCCTGTGTCAGTGTTGTTCAAAGTTTCCCTTTCTTTCCCTTCAGTCTAAGTAAGGAGTTGTTCAACTCTATTCCTTCAATGGATAAAAGCTGTAGGTGCAAAAGCAAGTTCTACTCCCTTTTTTTATTTATTAGGTTGTTTCTTATTCTCGGTCCTTAGCCTTCCGGCTTCAGTACCGTTCCCAGTGGATGTAGAAGCAAGTAAGCTCTTAATTCCTTGTATGATTGAGTTTATTAGGTTCCTTTCTTTCCTGTAAGTTTACTAATACTAAGGCTGGTTCTCTTCTAGATTGAATATTGATTTAAACTTGCCTATGGCTTTCTAAAAAGCGTAGTTTAGGTGCTATGAAGGGTTGTATCCGTACCCCTGTAATAAGCACCTTACGAGCGTCCCGAGCCAATGAGGGAGAAAGTCGACGGGTCCCCTGCATCATCAGATGAGGGACACGCTTTCTCCGCTGACCTAAATATGTTACAGGCTTAAGAAGGGATGGAGCTAACGAGAGGTTTGTAGGCCCCGAGCGACGTACGCTAAGGTAGTCAGCATCTGGGCCGGTCGGTAGAACAACCCTCGTAGTATAGCGATAGACCGATGCGTCAGTTCCTTCTTTTTGTTTCGAGGTACCTTCCTTTTCAGTCTCTCGTTTATTGCCCTTCAGGCTAAGTAAAGAATTGTTTCATTCTTTCTCTAAATAAGTTTTTTGCTCTTTCGAGCTTTCGATTCATCTGGTAACTCTTGTACCCAATACAATAGGTCCTAGACATTATTCCATCCAGGGATAAGCCCTGTAGGCATAGAAGCGAAAGATGATAGGAGATAATCTAGTCGTCCTTTGAAGTCTTCTTCCTTGCCCTTCAGGTTCCCTAAGTCATTAGCTGAAGAAGTCCCGTCAATGGATAAGAGCAGGTAAAGCCACGAGCAAGCTTTATCTAAATCTGCTAACTCCTAGCTTTTGTTCCTAGCCATTATTGCCTCCAGGGAAAAGACCTATAGTCACATAAGCGAAAGATTCTTTCCTCTCATCTAGTGGAACGGGGCCTTAACCTGTTATTATTCTTGAATGGACTGATTTCGGAGGGAATGCTTCAGAGCTAAGAATAATTTGGTTGGGATCGGGCAGATGAAACACTACTTCTTTGGGAGTTATCCCTTGTTACCCCCTTCGATCGGTCGGGAAGGAGACTTGGACCGCTACTTACTTAGAATGAAGGGAAAGGAGGGAGACTGAAAAAGACGGGAGGTCCGTATCTCATTCTTATGATTGGTCGCTTCGCTAAGAATGACTTAGGGTCTAAGTCTGGGTAACATCCCCTATCTAATAGAAGAAGTTAAGAGTTAAACGCTACGTGCCCTTACCTCTTCTTATACAGAAAAGGAAGATTCGATAGGACCAAAAAGGCCTAAGTTCGCTTCGATTCGATAGGCCGAAGCTCGGCATGTAAAACAAAAAAACCTACCATGAGCCAGACCACCAAGATGCTTCAAGCCGGGTGCTTTTTAGCCACCAACAGCTTGTGTTTCCGTTCCCTGGATGAGATCAAGGATTCTTTCCATCGGATTAGTAACAGTCCGTTCTCCAAAGGACTAACTCAAAAGGGCAAAAGCATGACTTCCTTAAGGATAGAGACCAGGGGGGAATTAAGGTCAGTTGCTTCGAGTTCAAATAGCAACTTCCTGTTTTGATATCTAGAATCTCATTCAATCAAAGTCCTAAAATCGAAAGGAAGTAGTCCCTTCGTGAGCTTTCAGTGCGTAAAGGTTAGTTCAAAGCACGAAAGCACACCTCCCTCACTTCGTACTTCGTGGGCA
>JAOQMR010068028.1:0-19554 GCA_027563865.1 Erythroxylum pelleterianum | reverse complement strand
AGAAGTCCAGTAAATCTTGGATGGTTGTGTTCTAATTGGAGATAAATTCTGGAAATCTGCAGATTTAGGAATATGACTTTAGGCGTGCCCACGCCTAATCTTTGAATTTCGATCAATCTGAAATTTTCGAACTTCTTGTGATATTTTTCCTTTTCTCGATCCTTTTTCGTCTTTTTGATATCGACAACCACCTGTGAATATTTAACAAATAATTCTATCAATTTACGAACACCAATTTCACAAATCAACCAAAATTAAGTTCGACATATTTGTATTTTAATTGACTTAACAAGATTTTACAATTATAGCTAACAAAGCTAATAGGTTATCTTAGTTAATTAATGTTGACAATTCATAATCATATTTCATATTTTGTGTAAATTTTAAATCCATATGATATGCTTTACGATATTTAGCTCAAACTCATAGGGTTTATGGTTATAAGCTTTGGTTTTCTTTTAGACAACATATGAAACATTTTGCAATAGTTGCTTGTTAAACTAGTTCCTAGGATATGTCTCTTACACATGTCATAAACTTCTAAGTTGCAACTTTTATGCTTTGGGTTTGTAATTAGGTTTAGATTCTTGATCCAAAGTTGCAAGTTCTTACATTTCATTCTAGCTTATCCATATCTCTTATATATTAGCAAATATGAAGAAATAACTTTTTTAGGGTTTGGAATTAAGTTTAGATTGCAATAATTTCATTACAGGTTTAAGGTTTGAAATTGAGTTCTTGCCTTATTTGTCTAAAAATATAAATGATATTTATAAATATAATGAAAAATCTAAGAATTATTAAAAAATACACGTATAATTAGTAATTACAGTATACAATTACTTTTAATAAAAAGTAAAAAATTTAAAAACTATGTATTGTAAAGTTAAAGAACTTACTTGCAAAAATACAATACACTTTTATCATATAGAATATCGATGAAACCTCGTAAGCGGGCCAAGCGGGCACACCTTTCCGAGGGCCCAATTGACGCACCACTCTACAGGGGGGCCAAGCGAGCACACCTCATCATCGAGGGCCCATCATGTTCTCCACTTATAGCTAAAACCCCAGCTGCTCCAGGCTCTTACAAGAGGGGCTAGCATGGAATCGAACTTGGGACTTAACCGAAGCCAAGCCCGGCTCTCAACCATCGAGACACACCTCTTGAGGGCCAATGTTTGAAACACGTGAATATAATATTTAAAAAGGTAATTTACTTTTTATAAATAATATAGTTATTATAAAAATTTTAATATTTTATAAATTTAAAATTCAATTCACTTTTTCATAATGCATATATATATATATATATATATGGAAATTATTATATTACCTTTATCGTAGGTACACTTTTTTTAAAAAATATAATATTTTTATAAATACACGTTTAAAGTATTTTCTATTATACATTAAATTACAATAAATAATATTTAATTGACATGTTTTAAATACTTGTATATTAAAAGTAAGAATACATATAATTTAAAAATATTTAATTATTTAAATTAATATTTATAAATATTTAATTTGCATATATTCTGTAGGAATTCAAATATTTTAATAATTAACTATTTTTAAATTATATAATTTTATATGTTTTAAATAGTTAAAATAAATTAACGATAAAAATATTCGAACATTTTAATTAAAAATATGTGCATATAAAAATTATTATTATTTTATAATATATATTCAAAATGTATAGACTGTATTGAATATGATAGCGACAGAAGCCGAAAAGCCGAAAGGTGGTCTGTAAGACCCTTAACTCTTGGACCTAAGTTTGGGTGTCTTCGTGCGATCGTGCAATGGACGAAGTGGAGAAAGTACGTGAAGCGCCTGCTATTAGAGCGCTTGGGTCTCTCTTCAAATTCACCCAAGTCTACATATGGTCCCCTTTCTCTGTCTCTCGTTTTGTTTCTGTGTTTCTTTCCTTAGCTTAAAGCTTATTTCTTCCCGCAAAATTGGAACTTGACAGGCCCGATGGCTCGACGGAGACACTCGAAGTACCTTTATTTTCTGAGACCAGCGTAAGTTTCGGTTGCTTTCTAACTGCATGATGTCTTTATCTGTGCTTAAATTGCTGGTTTCAAGGTTTTTGTTTGTTTTGTTGTTGAGGGTCAAAGCCCTTGCTCTTCAAGTTTAATAGGGACTAGAAGTTGACGTCCACTAAGTGTTTGTTTGATTGCCAGAAAAAGTCGCCTGAAAGAGATGAAGATATCAGCTCCAACATCAATGTATCTGATTCTAGTGAGTGTTTCGAATATTTTGCGCCTGCTTTTTATCAGTCCATTTTAACTTTACCTTTTTTATGCTGGGCTAGTTGACAGCTGTAGCATGTCTTGTTTTCCCACTATTTTCTTCTCGATTGATTGATTTTTTTTAATTTTTAGTCTTTAATTTTCCTCGTTAGATTTTGTTCAAACACCGGAGGACTGGGAATTGAAGGAACAAATGGATGCCTTGGGCCTTCCTTTTGCCTTCCAGTCAAATAAGGAGGTACCTCACAAATCCCTTGATTTTTACTTTGGTTGGTCACTTAGTTGTAGTTTTCCTCTGCATTAAATTAATTGGAGGTATCTGATCCTTGTGGGAAATTGGGAAGAACCCTGCTTCGTGACTCCAGACAATGTTCATATTTTTTAAGGTGGATTGAGAGATCAGATAGAGCATATTATCAAACAGTTACTTACGATGAGTTTAGAAGAATTTTTAAAAGGTCATATAACTTATGTTATTGGGCAAAGGACACGGGGTAAAACTGTTTACCAATTTCATATAACTGTTTATCATTTCTTCAATTTTATGACTAGTTTTGCTTTTCTTGCCATTAACGTTTTGTCAGTTTCCAAACCAACAACGTTTCCTGTTTATTGATACTATTGGCATCCTGGCAGATAAGGAGTAATATCAATAAAAGCAAAAGAAAAGGAACTCGTTCAAAGCATCTTCATGGTTATAAAGAAGCCAACGATCACACCATGGAATTTAGTGAAGTGAGTGGGCTGGAGATTAGAACTCCAAATGTTTTGAATGCTAACACAAGCAATTCCTTGACTTCGGTTTCAGCACTTGCTCAAAGTGAATCACTTTATTATGATGGTGCAGCCTATGGAACTGAATCTCAATTTCGTAGTGGTGAAGATTCGGCTAAATCAACTGAAGTCACATTTCCTGCCTTTCTGGGACAAAGCTTTGATAGTACATCCGACAGTATGTTGACAAATAGCCAGGAATGCAATTCCCTACCACAGTTTGATGTTGTAGTCAATGATGAGAATAAGAAAGGAAAGTGTTCAAGCAATTTAGATTCAGAACGGAGTTCAAACAATTTAGATTCTGTGTCTTCCTCAGCGGTCAGTTTGGCAGACACTGGTGTCAATGTTGGTGAGAAAGAACTTTGCCAAAGTTCAGAGTCTGACCATCTGAGAGATTCTTTTTCTGTTTGCCGTCCTGGTAAGGATGAGCATCTTTGCAATGGAAACAGCTATCAGCTGACGATGATTTCTGAATTTGTTGAAGCCTCTCAGAGTCCTGATGTGCTTGGACATAATGCACCAGACAGTCATCAGTCTGGAGATTTTGAGGATTGGAAGGTATATTGGGACCCTTTCTACATGAGAAACTACTTCTACAATATCAAAACAGACGTCTCCACTTGGCATGCACCCCCTGGCATGGAACATCTTGTGGTTGATGTTGCTAATGAAGAGTCAAAAAATGTAACTTATGAGGAGACTGAAATGGATGGTGGATCTCCCATTTCTCTTGGTTTGTCAAATTGCTCCGAGTCAATTGACGGACCCTCTGTTGACTCTGGATTAAGTTATCAGATATTCGGAAAAGATTCTGCAGGTGTGGCTGCTTACAGCTCTACAACTGAGTTTACTTTACCATCTGCGGCTTGCAGCCTTGAGCATTCAGCTGAAGATGATGTAACTGGTAAAACTTGTGACGATGAAGTTGCACAATGCAAACCATCAGACACTCAGGATAATTGTGGCAGGTGTGTCTGACTTCTTTTATTTTACATATCTTATTTCTTTGTTGCAAATTAACCATGGCAGGCAATCTGAGCCATCTGCAGTAATTTTTGATTCAACGTTTTCCAAAGTTCAGGTTCAGCATGTGGATATTTTGAGTAGCTTGGCATGAGTTGGCTGATTGTATTGTTCTTTCAATGGTGCTGACATCTACATTTGCGTGCAGCTTCATCATTACAACAAAGGAACTTGTTCATTGGTATAGTAATATGAATGTGGATAGTGCTGATCCTGCAATGGATACTTCTGGTGCCCTGCTTGACCCTTCAATGAAAAGGAGGAAAAAGAAAGTACGAAAAGCACGAACTCGTCAGAAATCACTCAACAATATAGAAGGTTTAATTACTGCACTTTTCTTCAAAATTTTATATTAGATATGACATCCGAAATCTCTACCACATTAAAATTAAATGAGATAAAGGTTGTTACAACATCTTTCTTTGCTGTGCAAACCTTGCAGTGCCTACGAATTGTTATCCTTTTGCTGTTAAGTTTGTCTCTTATCAGCATTTGTCATTTTTTCTGCTCTCTAATGCTTTGTCCGTAACAATGACTTTCTCAGAGCTTGGGTGTGATGAGATATCCGTAGAGTTGTTTGCAAATATTGAAAAGTATTGGTGTCAAAGATACCATTTATTTTCTCGATTTGATGATGGCATAAAAATGGATGAAGAGGGATGGTTTTCTGTTACTCCAGAGCCTATCGCGAGGCATCATGCAACTCGTTGTGTTGGTGATGTCATAATTGATTGTTTCACTGGAGTTGGGGGCAATGCCATCCAATTTGCAAAGAGGTGAGCACTGAAGTACCATGTAGTTTTTTGCTTTTTACTAGGTGTGTGGTTTTTGCCTGTATCAACCAATTGCATACATGAACCCTTAAGCCTGTGAGATGTGTTGTGATCTGACTCCTAGGAGCTGCGGTTATTCTCCCAATTTGAATGTATCTGCTTCTGGTTTGTATAATTCAATATTTCAGGTGCAAACATGTAACTGCAATTGACATTGATCCAAAGAAGATTGACTATGCACATCACAATGCAGCCATTTATGGAGTTGATGACCAAATAGATTTCGTAAAAGGTGATTTTTTTGTGTTGGCACCAAAATTGCAGGTATTAAGCATGATTTGTGGTTTTAGTAGTGTAATTTCCTTGGTGTTATGTGCAGAATTATGCGAGTTATACTTAAAATTCCCACCACTTCTGCATCTTTTGGGAAGGCCTTGAGGCTTTAATTTATATTTTGATGTCATTTCCTTATCGTCATTGTGATGTGTTAGGTGTGTTCATTCTTAATTTTAAAACCTGATATTGCTATGAACATTTTGTTTATCTATTTTCAAAAATTTCTTACAATTACTCTCTTCAAGTCTTATAGTGTGCACTTTATGTCATCTGCTACAGGCAGACACTGTCTTTTTGTCACCTCCATGGGGAGGACCTGACTACTCTAAAGTGAAGACTTATGATATGAAGACAATGTTAAAGCCTCGTGATGGGTATCTTCATATTTTCTTCACATATATTTTCCATTATGTATTCCATTTCAGTTCATCTTTTATTCCCTTTAGACAGAAAAAAGAAACATCACATATTGAATTTATAAAAATGAGGCCTTTTGCAGCTTTTTTATTTTCAGCAAAGCAAAGCAAATTGGTGGCAGGATCATCATGTTTCTTCCTAAAAATATTGATATCAATCAGTTGGCAGAGTTGGCTTTATATAATGATCCTCCATGGTCCCTAGAGGTAACAATTGAATTTAGTTTGCCTAATGCACTCTGTTATATGATATGTTATAGGAGAAGCTATGGAGAATGTTCACTCAGTCAAGTCACATAACATTTTAATTATACTGCATAATTGTCTATGCACGTTTATGTGAGGCCATCCTTTGGTGTCAGGTTGAGAAGAACTTCTTGAATGGCAAGTTGAAGGCAGTAACTGCTTACTTCAGTGACAGGGCTAGTGCAAATACTAGATCAGCTTTATTTCCAATTGGTTTGGGTGGATGTGTTTGTACAGTTTCTGGTCATTGAGCTGATATATACGATGCTAAGATTGGATGGGGCAAAGAAATTCTGTAAGTTGCATGTATTGCAAATGGTTAATATTAATGTTATTCAAGGTTTTAAATTGCGGAACACAACTAAAATTGTGCCCACAATATTGCGGTGCACCTGGATCCAGTACCGCAATTTCCTGTAATTGTGTTAACATCGACTGCAATTGTTGTAATAGCCTGCAATTGCAGCTTAATCCAAAATCCGCAATTTAAAACCTTGATGCTGTTTAAAGAAACTGTGCATTGCTGAACTATTAAGAAAATATGAGTATATAATACTGAACTAGTTGTGTAGGTGTAGCATTTTGTGAAATCTTTATGTGCTGAGATGTTGATATATGGGAATGACAAATTGTAACTACAAAGCATAGTTTTTGGATAAGGAATTGTAAGAAGAGAGTGATTGATATTTGATGCCATCTATTGATGTTTCTTCTGCGCAAACCTCACTTATGTTCAGAAGTCGAACTATTTCAAGCCCCTCCTTCCAATAGAATATTTGGCATTTTATTGGGACATAAACTTACATACTCTTTTCTCCAGACAAGAGTATGTAAGTTGTTGCAACTTCCTATCTGAGCTTCAATGTACGATACTGAATTTGCTTGCTAAAAGTGTCGTGTTTCAGATTATTTGGTGAGTATAGTTCAACTCGAAGCTTTATCAGCACAACTAATCTCGGTCATTCAATGCCTTGGGACGCTGGGAGGTGGCCATTGGCTGGGGTGAGATGGCCAACTAATGCCTTGATATGGGTTGTCGCCCTAATTTATCCAACCTTGTTATATGCTTAAAAGGATATATAATAGAAAAACAGTAGCTATAATTCATATTTTATGTAAAAAGATGCACTTAATTTGCATATGTTGAAAACTGATTAGTGATGATCACCTATATAAAGAGGGAAACCTTATTTCCAAAACAATTTCCTTTATTTCCAAGGCAATTAGGTGAGGGAATAGGAGAAATTGCCTTGGAAATAAGGGCTCCCATATAAAGATGATAACGTTAAGATCAAATTATGAAACTGATGGAACAACCAGATAATCACCAGCTGGACCTTTGACTCACATGTAGATCATGGCAATGAGCCATAATTGATGATTTGGAAAGGCAAACAGACTTAAGGTTCACTTCAGCTTGGATAAGGCACTGTTAGAATTTTACAATAGGCCTAATAATCTACACGAGAAAGAAAGTTAGATTACATATAAGTTTAAGTGAGGTTTCATTCTAAAACCAATTGGCAATAAATGAAGTAGTTCATTAGACTTATATGTTGATTTTCATATAAATTTAAGTGAGGTTTCATTCTAAAACCAATTGGCGATAAATGGAGTAGTTCATTAGACTTATATGTTAATTTTCATTTCTCTTTTTTGCAATAAGAAACACTCTAACAAATACTATGCTTAAAATAACACTTTTGAGGGAAAAATAGTATTAAGAAATTCAGTTAAGTGCAGGAGTCAACTTGGACATCCCATCACAATAAAAACCCAAGTCCCGGTCGGATATCACCAACCTAGATCAGCTAGACACGATACCAATTTGTCATGTCTGTGCATGAACAGTAATCAGGAAAAAGACAGGGTTATATGTATTATATAACAAAATGTCGGACCTCCTAATCTTCATGGCCTTCGTGAGTTCATTCAAGCGCCTGACCGGGAAACCGCTAAATCAAGCACCAAATGTCCCAGGTCACGAGTGAGTGAAAAGACAAGAAGTCACCTTAGTACACCTAACTAAATAGTTGATGCGCTAGAGTCTCAATTCATTAGCGAAAGGTACCTCTTACCAGATCATTTAAGCGTATCACTGTCTAAGGTAGCAAATGTACGTGCGTAAACATGCGTCGGATTTTATTATATTAAGTATTAACTACTAACAGCAAAAACCGGTTTGACCGGCCAGAACTCCAGGCTGTCAAGCTGCCACCGGCTAGATTTACGGTGCTTCTGATCATCCTTTCCGAGCATTTATTAGAACCGTCTCTGATGATGCGTCAATGTTTCAATAAATATCGGAGAATCAGGAGAGGAAAGAGTAAGATCGTTAACTACTATCTTATTACTTATATATAATAGTACGGGAAAAATAGGAAAACGTATATTAAGGGAATAGGGAAGAAGAGGGTGCAGCTTTGGTCAGAAGATCACATGGAGGAAGATCCGACCTCAGATCAGATTTATCATGCAACACAAAAGTCCAACCATCACGCACCTTCCTCAGTTTTCACATTGAAAGTGAAACTCCACCGGTGTTCCTCTTACCATAAACAAACATTAACCGGCGAAAGTCACGTAATGGTTACGTTTTCCATGCCTAAACTATATATATATTCCAACCCCAACAACTCATCGATTATGTCTCCTAACATGTTTCTCAATGACGTCGGATTGTTAAAAAAATTAATGAATTAATTACATGTTAAAGTGTCTTAAAAATATAATCTATGTAATTAAAACGTGAGAGAAATTAAAGGATAATTTTAAAAATAAAATCATAAATAAGTATAAAAAGTCACAAACATACTTATTTTAAATAATTAAAATCCCTACCCTTATTTATTAAAGATATCGTGCTGACTTTCAATCAAGAGTAAAGACCCACCACAGAATAAATTGTGTCATTGTTACCCTCCACGCCTTTATTAGGACCAACATGCCGTATACAATGATAAGAGGGACCCCACCGTCATTTTCTCTCGGGTCAATTTCGCGGTCATGCATTAAAAGTGTCAACTATCAATACCCCAATTGGCACGTCGTTCCATTTGTTAACAAAAAGAACATCACAATCATCACTTCTCCTAATGATTTACTCTTAAAATATCTGTATCCCCCCACTTAAATTTGTCTTAATTTAAGCTTTAGAGAGATAAATTATTAAGATTTATTCAAAAATTAACATTTTAATTCTTCTACTAATAACATATTCTTGATCTATGAATATTATATATATAATTATTCAACTTTATTTTTCATTTGGGACATGTAAAAATAAGCTCTCTAAGTAAGAAAAAGAAGTGATTATTGGGACATAAAACGCATCGTTTGTTAATAAACTCCCGCCATTTTAAAACCAAGCGAACCTGTCTCTTTCCCTTATCTCTGCGTATCTGACTGAATGTGAACTAGCAGAGCAGAGAAGATAGAAAATGCCGGACTTAGGGTATCAAGAGCAGAGACCGTCCAGATCGGCTTTGGCTAGACCTCGCGATACTAGTCCTGACTCGGTCATATTCACGCTCGATTCCAACTTTACTTTGTTTTCTTCTGCTTCTGCGAGTGTGGATCGCTGCTCTTTTGCCTCCGATGCTCACGATCAAGACTCTCTCGCCCCCGAATTCTCGCTGGTAAATCAATTGTAGCTAGACTTTATGCAATCTTCTGTTGCATGTTGTTTGGCAGTGAACGAGTTGTTCATTTTAAGCAATCATTAGTTCAGTTCTACCTAAAATTATAAGCTTTGAACTGACGTATGTGTATGTGAGTGCATGACATGAGAATCCAAGTGTTGGATTTGAATTCCAGTTAAGGAAGTGAAATTCAATGACGAATTTGGAGGATAGAGGAGAGAAAATTGGTGAAAGTAACTTTCATGTGTGCTTGGATTGCAGCATTTGGCAGGACATGAACACGAGAGCTCTAGTGGTCCAGATCTAGAGCCATATCCAAACAAACACACTACCGCTGTTCATAATAAAACACTCCACTATTACAAGAACCCCTCTACAAAAGCCCAAAAAGCTCAAGGTACTCTGCAGCTAATGCTTTCATTTTCTTATCAACTTTATGAATAAAGTTAAATGAAATGAAACCTAATGAAGACAAAAAAGAAAAAAGCGAATTTTCAAAGTCTGTTCACTCGCTTACTGTTTCTCCTAATTGGAATCAGTTCAAAGAGAAGACGGCATTATTGTTACAGAGTACGATAGCCATCAACTGGTAGATTCTGCCAGAAGCTCTTTCTCTCTCGCTCTCAAAGGTACCTCCAATGTCAAAAGTCAAAGTTCCACTTTTTAGTCAAGTTTTTCGTCTCTAAAGTTCCTCAACCTTGGACAAAATGGGCCTTTTATTATTGTAGAGTGTCAAGATCGGAGATCCAGATCTGAGATTATATTGAAGGCAGATAGACGTAGACCCGCATCTCTAGATCTGAACAATGTCGTTGCTGCGTCTTCGCCGAGATTGGGCGCTATGAAGAAGAGCTTGGTTTCTTCTAGAAAGTCGGGCACTTTTCCTAGTCCAGGCACTCCCACTTATCGACACGCGAGTGTAGGAATGCAGAAAGGTTGGAGCTCGGAGCGAGTGCCATCACACACCAACGGGAATAGACGCCAAGTGGGTGCGGCCTCTTTACCGTTCAATAACGGCAGAACGTTGCCGTCAAAGTGGGAGGATGCTGAGAGGTGGATTTTTAGTCCTGTTTCTGGAGATGGGGTAGTGAGAACTTCGTTGGCAGCTCCACAAAGGAGACCTAAGGCGAAGAGTGGCCCCCTTGGGCCACCTGGGGTCGCTTATTATTCGCTGTATTCACCTGCCATGCAAATTTTTGATGCGGGGAATGCGGGGAACTTCGTGGCGGGTTCTCCGTTTTCGGCTGGTGTTATTGCTGGTGATGGATTTGCTATTCAGTCCAATGGCCATGGCTCGGCCTTTCCTGTGAGGACTGAACCTTGCATGGCCCGTTCGGTTAGTGTGCACGGGTGCTCCGAGTTGATAGCCGAATCTTCGTTGCCCTCGCAAGGTATAGTATAGTCCCAGATCCTTCTCTTTCGTCCTAGTTCAATGCATGTAGTCACTCTGATTGTTGGTGAAAAACTTCAATTGTAAGTTAGTCATGGTGTTGATGAAAACGTTGTTTCGGAGCACAGACAGTTGAATACTATGGGTATCCTTTGTATGGGTATGATATGTTAATATCAGAACACGGCTCTTAAGATTCCACCGGATTATATCCGTGTAAAGCTGCTTGGTCGCCTAAATGGATGGAATGGACCACTTGAACTCCTGAGAATATTGTACGTGGGTATGATTGCTGATATCATCAAGTCTAGTTGGGTGAACCTCTGACATCAAACCTTTAACACACTGTTTATGTGGCTTTGTTAAATTTGGTTCCAATGGTCAGCATAGCATGATATAAAAACATGTGAAGATAAAAGCAGTTATATTGATTGAATATTTGTCCATAAATGGCTAATTTCCTATGTTACATTCCGTATTTGGTACTGGCTTATTCATGTTTAATCATATTGCGTAGATGAAAAACTTGATGGTGTCAAGGATGCAGTCACCAATATCTCTCGTGCAGTTTCAAGAAGAGACATGGCGACCCAAATGAGTCCTGAGGGAAGCAATCATTCATCTCCCAGTAATAGGGCATCATTCTCTGCCTCCACTCCCTCTGTGCTACCTATTATAGAAATGCAGAGTATCCATTCGTCTAAATCAGAAGTAAGGGATGTGCAGGTAGATGAAAGGGTTACTGTGACAAGGTGGTCTAAGAAACATAGAGCCCGCAACACTTGGAAGAGCTCAGACATTGTTGATGGCTGGAGGAAAAAAGCTGTTGATGCTCCGTCTTCAGCTTGGGATGTTTCAGAGGCTGCCAAGAGCATTTCTAAGTAATTCCTCTGTTGAATTATTCAATTCTTATCTCATTCTTTCAGGTCAATTAATATTATCATCAGCCAACAAGTAAAACCTCATATTCTTCAAACATAGATCCCACAGAAAGGAAAGTCTTAATATCCTCTGTCCTCACCTGGCATTATTCTTCCTTAGATTTCAAACAAACTGGAGAATTAAATGATGGTCAATTTTCTCTTATGAAGATAGGCAAAGTTGAGACACAAACTTGGACTTTGTCAAACATGCCACATGCTAAAACCTGGAGTTGGGCGCGAGCTTCTGCGTGTGGATCAGTGATGTTGATGGCAGTTATTTCATGTTGCTATTTGATGCACATAAGAAACTGTCATTCTGACATCATGTGTTATTTGAGTCTAGTTTAGGCCACAACTTTACCATATTGTGCTGAGATACAGAATGTGTCCCCGAATTATATATTAGCTAAGAAAAACTTACCTCGTTGTCTTCTTACACTTATTAAAAGTAGTTAAAGTTTTTACGGGTTCTACTTGCATATCAACTTTATTTGTTACCTTGGCAGGGTCAAAAGAGAGGAAGCCAAAATTACAGCATGGGAGAACCTGCAGAAGGCAAAAGCAGAGGCAGCAATAAGGAAACTTGAGGTTCTTTTCTTCCTCCATGCCTTTTCTCCCTAACATATAGAAAACAGAAACATATGAAGAGGAATATTATTATTATTAATTTATGAAATAAGAATAAAAATAAATAACTAATACTCCCTCCTATTTAAAATAAGTGTCGTTTTAGAGGAATGCACATTTATTAAGAAAGTTAATGAAATGTCTGATATATCCTTATTAATTACATGTTAAAGTGCCTTGAAAATATAATCTGTGTAATTAAGATGTGAGAAAAATTAAAGGGTAATTTTAGAAGTAAAATCATAAATATGCATAAAAAGTCGCAAATGACACTTATTTTGAATAGGAGAGAGTATGTCTTATCAGAAAAGAGATCTTATAAAAAATGTAACCATTCTCGTACTTCCCTTGTATTCATTTACTGGCTGCCTTACCCTAATTACTTTTCCTTCTGTATATGTATTATCTTTTTCTCTTATTTTTATTAAAAAGGGACATTATAATATCATATCTGATAACCTTGTCGAAAGAGCATGGTGTTGCTTGGGCTGAAAGATCCAGAATTTCGTTTCAGATGAAGCTGGAAAAGAAGAGATCATCTTCTATGGATAAAATCATGAATAAGCTGAGATCAGCTCAGAAGAAAGCACAGCAAATGAGAAGCTCCGTACTAGCCAGTCAGGCTCAACAAGTTTCCAATTCCGGGACGTCTGGCAAGGTTATATCATTCCGCAGAACCCGTCAGATGGGTTCTTTGAGTGGTTGCTTTACATGCCATGCTTTCTAGAGTCTCACCATTGATGGCTATACTTTTATCAACATAACATGCGTGGTAACTTCTTGGAGCCCTTCGTTCTTTAAGAACCTTTGCTTATTTATATTTCCATACAAAGGTTGATCAATACTGACCAAATAAACTTGAAAAGCTTCATTTTACCTAGCACTTGAACGGTCCAGAGACCTTAAATGGACATGTCACCTTTAAGTGTTAATATTGGACTAAATGGAAACTTCAATATATAACAGCATTGAGTAATATGTCTCCACCATTTCCCATATTAAGAAAACAAAAAGAAGGAAAATGGGGCATTACTGTTCATTGTTTTAGCTTTATCTACATGCCAACTGGATCAGTCAAGCAAAATAGGTGGACAACGACATACTAGTACTTTCTTTTATTATTGAATTTTAACGTAATATTGTGTTACTATGTTTGCTTTTCTCATTTTCATTTTCATAGCAATTTAAGGAAAATTTGCTTTCTTAACATAACCAGACAAAAGCTTACTGGAACAGATATTGCAAACACAATTTGGTGTATTTTGTGTAAAAGGAAGTCCTGTTACTCCTGTATTGTCTGAATGCTAAATGAAGGTTCCAAAGACTTCTGACCAGGTAAACTGGGATGGCAACTCAACTGCCGTAATGTACAGTGGAGCGCTTCAATTCATTGGCATGAGAGTGTCAATTTACAGTTTTGAAGCAGCATAAGACTAGATTCTTCACTAGACATCAAGATCCTGGTCGCGAAATGGCCACATCAAACCTTCCAAAATAATTTTAGTATAAGCATTGATGCACATGAGTATATCGACAATTGGAATTTTATGATCATTTAACGTTTTGAGTTAATATCAGGTTTTCTTGTAAAGTTTTAAAAGTGGGGCTTTTATTTTGGTGCATGAGAAAGTAGAAAAAAGTTGCATGATTATAGTAGGAGATGTACAACTTACAACCTACTGAAATTCACTTCCACCGATATAAATCAAACATAATCATTTAGGATAAAAGATAAAAACTTCTCTTCTAGTTTAAGAAATATTTTTCTAAAAAAATTGATTTCAAAATTTTTAGAAAATAATTTATTTAAAGTTTTTCAAAAAAAAAAACTTAGACTTTAACTAAAAATAACAAGGAAACATATACAATATGGATATTAAATGTAAATATCACAATATGAATATTAAACGTAAATTAATGTAAGTAGCAATATGAATATTAGATGAAACATATCAATATGAATATTAAACTTAAATTAATATAAATAGCAATATAAATACTAAATGAAACATACACAATATAAATATTAAACATAAATTAATGTAAATAGCAATATGAATATCAAATCGAAATTAATCAAATGTAAACTCAACACTTAAACTTGAATCGAATTAATTAAATCAGACTTAAATTAATAATTTAGTTTGAATTTAATTGATTTAGCTTGAATTTAATAATTGAGTTGAATCATTATATTAATGATATTTAATTAGTTCATATCTCAAGTTTATACTGTGTATATTTTGTCATTAATTTTTAATTGAAGTCTAGAAAAAGGGATTCTAAAAAATAAAAATTATAACGAATTTTTTCAAGAATTTTAAAGATAAGAGAGTTTTTCTAAGATTTTTTAAATTAGATTGGAAGTCTATGTCTTTTGCCCAATAATTTAATAATATAACATAAATCAAACATAATAATGTAACAATATAACATGGAATCTATCAAGAAATCATTAATTAAATGATTACTGTTAAATAAAATATTTTTAAATATTTACAGGTGTCAATGTTTACTAAAAGTCATTACATATATTTTTTTTCTAGAAGCAATTAAACAACCATCATGAATATTAAAATATTAATTTTCTTTCAACTGAAAAAAAGAAGAGGGAAACATAAATCATGTCTAAACTGAATTTGATTTTGTTATAAGCTAATCCCATCAGAAAACAGTGTGATGACTTAACATCCAACAGGTATATGATTGTAATCTACGAGCAGAAGCTGTAGTTTCTTACTATGAGACTAATCTCGATGAAACTCCTATAGAGTATAGCCCAGGAGAAGTCCCCATTCGGGTGTATTGTCACAATCTATTACCAAACTTACAACTCGTCAAGGAACCTATGTCCATTGGCACAACCTGTCTGTTATGTCACTGTCTATGTATCTTGCAAGTTCTGCAAGCGCCTTCCTTTTCTGTATGTTCTTAATAATCCGACTAGCTTGACATAGAGTAACCGTTATTTCATTTAATTAATAGATTGACACAACTCGTCTGTTATATGTCACTAATCTATATATTTTGCAAGTTCCGCAAGATCCTTCTTCATATGTTCTTAATAATCCAACTACTTTGACATAGAGTATCCGTTATTTTATTTAATTAATAGATTGACACAACTCGCCTGTTATGTCACTAATCTATATATTCTATAAGGTCCTTCCTTCTTTATATGTTCTTAATAATTCAACTATTTTGGCATAGAATACTCGTTATTTTATTTAATTAATAGATTGGCACAATATGTTCTTAATAATCCAACTACTTTGGTATAGAGTAACCGTTATTTCATTTAATTAATAGATTAGCACGACTCATCTTTTATGTCACTAATCTATATATCTTCCAAGTTCCGGTCTTTCCTTTTCTATATGTTCTTAATAATCCAACTACTTTGGCATAGAGTACCCGTTTTTCAGGGTTAAAAAATGGGTCAACTTCATCCTAGAATCTCCGCAATCTTTATTTCATTTAATTAATAGATTTTATAAGGTTTTTTATTATTAATTTTTAGAAATTTTAATCAACTTTTTTGATATATAACATTGTAATGAGTAGAAAAAGTAGTCAACCAAAAAAAAAAGAAAAAGGAAACTAATCTTGATGAAGCTCATCCCAAGAGTCCTCAGGCTGATGGAGTGACAAAGGCAAGGTCCCCAGTCGGGTACAATTGTCATAATCCTGAGGAGAATGTGCCGATAATCCTGGAATTACCAACCCTACAATTCTAAGCCCCCTCAGTAACCAACTTTCTTTGTAATCTCTGCCTTCTGTGAAAGGTATTATGAAGCTTCTTATCAGTTCCCATATTGCATTTATGTTCTTAGGTAGCATCCACAACAAAGAGAAGTAGTTTTTGTTTGGTTCTTCCCATAAAACCTGCAATTCCACAAGGGATTCATTAGATACATTTGAAGCTATACAACTAACAGTAATATCTTCTGTACCTCTTTCCAAGTCTAATTTAAGATATAGTGTAAATCAGTAATCTACTTTTCAACCTCTTTTATATGTACGTGATGAAATGTTAATCATTGGATCAGAAGTTTGAGAGAGGAAGAGAAGATAGCACTGACCTGTCCCTTATAACAACTGTTGAAGTAAAGGCAAGGGCCGAAGTGCTTGTACATGAGAGTTGCATCGTCGTAAGGCAATCTAGGCACAATATCATTGCAATACACATACCTCAGGTACTTCACATTGTACTGTCTCAACTTGTCCAACATGAACTTCCCAAATTGCATGTCCCCAACTCTTGGCTGCCCAAATGTGTAAACTCCTTCCAACCTATCCAACAGCAACTCCTCCTCTTGTAAAGCTAACACACCCACGAACAAAATTGCCAATGCCGCACCTAAGCTATGCCCTGTGATCACGAACTTTGCTTTCTCATTCTTTTTCACTATAGCTTTCAGCATATCTCTGAGCAAGTAGTACGCGTATTGATGGTGATCATTGGCAGGTTGATTAGGCCAGCCATTTCTTTGCAGCCCCAAGGCTTTCATAAAGCCACGGTGGATCTTGCCAACGCCTCGCAGCTCATACCAGGACAGGTCAACATCTACTAACCAGTCATCGGCGTCAAAAGGTCCTGTGCCTCTAAATGCCACTACAACTAGGTTTGGATCAGTTTTGGTGTCTCGAAACATGAAGGCATGTGTTGAGGACCGTTGCAGATAATCTGTCCAAGTTCAGGAAATGTCATAACCTTCATGGTAACTTAGCCGTATGTATGACCCTAATCAAATTGAAGAAATATACAAGTTTGTCGCGTGCTCAAACATACTGGCTTTGATTTTAGTTCAATTTTGTTTCACCTTATCTGTTACTTTGTCCCAAATTTACATTGTTCGATCCATATTTGAAATCAAACTTGATTGTGTTTTTGTGGATAATGCCAACTTAGACGAAAGAAATGAAACTTCCCATCATCATCAAGATAAGGTAAGAAGTTATAAACAATCACTTTATTAGGCATAAGACGTATAGTATTAACCAAGGTTCTCAAACTCGGATCGGTCATTGAATTGGTGACCTTACTGGTTACCGGTTTAATCGGACTGGTTTGACCGATCAAATTGACCGATTTTGACCGGTTCGAACTGAGTCAATTGACCACCGATTTTGAAGTGTAACTCAGACCGGACTACCGACCGATCTGGTCCAGATTTAAAAACACTGGTGTTAATCAAATAAAAATATGGATATAATTAACCCAAAAAAAAGGAAAGAATAGTCTTTGTGCAGTCAAATCAAATGCCATGCATTTCACATTCATGAAAGCGTGCAAAGAAAGGTGATTGATATTTGGTGGTAAACATTATTTTTAAAATTTAACGACGAAGTAATATAATATATTATTTTTAAAATCACATTAAAAGGGTAATTCGAATAATTAAGAAAATATAATATTAAAAATAATAACAATTAAAAATCAAAATAAATTAAAATAAGTACCTTTTATTTTACTTAAAATTTTTAACTTTTTATACAATTCGTAATACCGTTAAATTTGAAATTTAATACAAAATAGTTCATATATGTAAACAAAATTTAATAAATTAATTATTTGTGATCAATATGATTAAACGTAAGATATTATCATTTTAAAATATTATATATTAAATATTTTTATAATTTATGTGTCATAGTAATTTTTATTTCTATCTTTATATGAAAATAACATGATAATTTATTCATATTGTTATTAATTATTATTACCTTAATATATATTTATTGAAATATGAAAACTAAGGAATAAAATTACAAATCAATTTAAATATAAAGAAATATGTAGAGTCAAATTAACTTTTGTTAAAATTTTTGCTAGTGGTATTTTATATTCTTAAATATTTTTGACCCTTTTAAAAAACTTTTTACTCATTTTTTAGATATTAAAAAATCATAATTTATTGTCTAAGATTTTTTTAATGGTGCTTTATCATTCCAGTTTTAGACTAATATAGCCTACCAGCTTTCAAACTACGGCACAATTGAACCACAATGACGTTAATAACGAAGCAGGGTGTTGAATTTTCAATATCCATTGATCAGCTATTAATCTTAGTGAGTTAAAGGGATGCTTCATACCATTCCAGAAGTCGTAGAAACCCAAAAATTCCATCTGCACAAAAGTGGAAACATGTTCATAGTCAATTTGCATCAGATCAATGAAAACGAATGCGTACTTCATGAGGCCGGTTGTTGTGCTCGCGATATGTACTTACTTCCCAGTGATCGTTAACCGTGGATTTGATGAAAGCTTCATTCTCGTACGATAATTTGGCAGCCATCAAAGACAAGAATGCGTTATATTTTCTGTCACCAGGTCTAATGTTCCTATTTAGTTCTACTCTGGTGTCAATATTGGCCAAGACGGAAGTGAAAATTGCCGATGATCTTTCTGGCTTCACCATCTTTCCTGAAAAAACCCCATGTTTTGAGATCATGATTATCTAGACACCCCATAATGGAGGGTACTGCATGCCATGCACAAGAGCATGCGTATAGGTTCCACAATGATAAGTAGTATGATCTGTTCTGTCTTCTGTGTTCTATAAGAACAGAAAACAAAGAAAATACATAAGAATAAACATATATAGCTGAAGTTAATTACCTTTCAGAAGATTCAACAGAAGCTTGAAGAAACCACCGTTGCTTGATGGTAGGTTCAACCACAACTCTAACATTTTCCCCAGTTGATCCATTGGCTTTTTGCCATAAAGAAACAGCTTCTGCATAATAACTGAGATGAATATGAGCCATCGACCCTTAAAATCTGCCTGCTTGTGCTCTTCAAAGCTCTCGATAAATCTTCTCTTCCGAATATCAGAAGAAAAGAGCAGAAATAGGAGATCATGGAAACCTGCTTCCCTTGGCTCAAGCAAAAACTTATTCTGACAGAACCCATCATCATTGTCATAGGCCATGGCTTGGAAGCAATTAAACAATAATGAAAGGGAGTTGCTATGTCAATGTCTATCTTGCAAGCTTAGCAATGTTCTTCAACAACTATTATACCATAACTTTTCTCTTCTTTTTCGTGTATATAAGTATATTACCTACAAATATAAACGAAGAGACAGCTGACTTGTCCTGACTTTATATTAACATAAATGGGAAACTTCTATCT
>JAOQMR010067931.1:0-19622 GCA_027563865.1 Erythroxylum pelleterianum | reverse complement strand
TTTTGATTGAATATGACTTCAAAACCAGAATCACACAATTGACTAATACTTATCAAGTTGTGCTTTAGACCATCAACGAGCAGAACATTTTCAATGCATGCAAGGGAATCCTTACCAATCTTACCGATTCCGATTATCTTGCCCTACTACTTGTCTCCAAAAGTTAAAAATCCTCCCTTCTTATATTGAAGATCTAGGAACATAGACCTTCTTCCTGTCACATGACACAAGCAACCACTGTCCAAATACCAATGGTGCTTGCTGCTTTTTCCAAGGAAGGATGTCTGCGGGAGATATTATTTTATTCTTAGGTACCTAAACTCTCTTGGGTCCTTTTGGGTTAGTATAACGGACAGAATGATAATAATGCATTTGATGAGACTGTTGATGAAAATGTAACTGAAAACTTCTCTTCTTTTTCTGAAAAGCTAGTTTTCCTTTATGTTGAGACTTATTCCCAGTAAATCCTAATCCGGTTTAATCACTAGATGTCTGCATTTCCCTAACATATTGTTCATCTTTCTAATACTTTCAGTAAAAGTAACTAGGTCAGCTGAGAGACTGTTGATCTTGAGTTTTAGTTGTTTGATCTCTTCAAATATATCTATGACTCTATTTTTCTTTATTTCGTCTACTTGTTTTTCTAAACTCATGTTTTCACTCTCTATCTCTTATGTATGTTTCAGGTTTTCCACATACTTTTTCTTTAACAGTTTGTATTGTTTCAGAATAGCATGGGAATCCTCCAGTAATTTCAAGTATGCATCTTGCAAATCATTATAGTTCGAGGTTACCTCCTCATCACTTTCTTCTTCAGCTACCAGATATATGTTTCCATGTTCTTACATCTCGAAGCTCGTATCTGATTCAGATGAATCCAGATCCTCCCAAGTTTCCATCATGCTTTTCTTGCTGTCTCTACTCTTCTTTGGTTTTCTTTTCAATGTCGGACATTCGGACTTGTAATGTCCCAGCTTGTTGCACTCGTAGCATGTGATGGATGTCTTCTCGATCTTTCCATCATCTTTGTCGTTCTTTCTGAAGGTTGAGTTCCCTTTAGTCTTCTTCTTCCACATTCTTCTTATCATCCTCGAGATGAAAGATAGCTCATCATCCTCTTCACTAGACTCAGGTTCTGTCTCGCTGGAATTATCATTATTTGATTCTTTAATCTTCAAGGCTTTTGATGAATTCCTCTTTGTCTTTTTTTGAGTCTTGTGATTTTTTTTCCAGCCTTCAGTGCTATCGACTTGTCCTATTTGGGCTTGTCTTCAGCATCGAGCTCAACTTCATGTATCTTTAGCGATCCAAGCAATTCAGCATGCTTAATCATTGGCCTCTTGTACAGCAGTCACCTTCGGTCTCCACCTCTTTGGTAGACTCCTAGGATCTTCCGAACGTAATCTTGATTATCATATGTTCTTCCAAGAGCTTTCAATCCATTTATGGTTGTTTGAAATCTTCCAAACGTTTGATCAATAGACTCTTCATCCTTCATCTTGAACAGCTTGTACTGATGCACAAGAATGCTTATCTTTTATTCTTTCACTTGGTTCGTACCTTCATGTGCAATGGATAATGTGTCCCACATCTCCTTCACAGTATCGCATCCGTGGATTTTATCATATTCGCTCCTGCTTAAAACACAACTCAAGAAAAACTTCGCTTTAGAATTCCGTTGAAATCGCGCCTTTTGATCAGCTGTCCATCTGATTCGTGGAATAAGATTTTTGTCTTCGTCTACGGGTGTATATGGTCCATTCTCGATTAATTCCCAAAGGTCAATGTAAGTAGATTCGATGAACAATCGCATCCTATCTCTCCAGTAGTGGTAGTCTTCTCCGTTGAACACCAGAGGTTTAGTGACTGAGGCACCTTCTGCTATGTATGTATATGATTCCACCATAATCTTTAATCCACACTTTGTTAAAGTGATTCTTGGACACCAAGCTCTGATACCAATTGAAATGAATAACACGTTAATACAATACTAAATAATGATAAATAGATGCACAAGAAGGGGGGTTGAATTGTGGTAAACTTTTCGTTAAACCCCTTTTTGAAAAATTCTTTCACTTAAAACAAAACTTGTTCGTTTCAAAAGAACTACTGCAAATCACGTTTGTAAAAGATTTTCTAAAACTTGTGTAAGACAGTAATATCGAAAATCAAGATTAAGAGAGAGAGAGAGTTGAGAGATTTCGACACAGTAATTTTTATACTGGTTTACCCCAAACTGTGGGTTAGGTCAAGTCCTCAGATGACTTTCTGAGGTTTCACTATCTCTCAAAACTTTACAAGTATTCTTTTTCTCTAAGCCTCTTTAGGTCTCTTTACAAACAGTATTCTTTCACTCTTAGCCTCTTCAGGCTTTCTGTATCACTTTCAAACTAAAAAGTGTTTCGAGCTTGTTAGAGAAAATATCTCTCTAGCTTTTTGCAATTTTTAGTAAGTTTGCAATCTTAGATTCCGACTCGTATTTATAGCCTTTGTCTTCAACTGCTTCTTGATTCTTCAAAGAAACGGTATTCAGTTGAGTTCTGTAACTAACTCAGACTGATGCTTCTGTCTACTTTCTTGCGTCTATTTTCTAGCGTCTGCTTTCTAGTTTTGCTTCCGTCTGCTTTTCAAATAGCTTTTGCATTCATTTGTTTTTCTACTTGGCTTCTATATGTTTTTCATTCATCTGCTTTTAATTCCGTCTGCTTTTCAAATAACTTTCGTCTGCTTTTCATATAGCTTTTGTCTGCTTTTCATTCGTCTATTTTTATACTTGGCTTCCGTTTGTTTTTCATTCGTCTGCTTTTCATTTGTCTACTTTTGCTTCTTGGCTTTCGTCTATTTTTGCTTATCATCAAAATTATTAATGACCTAACAATCACCTCTAAGGCATTAAAACAGATTTAATTTAACCACCATAGTCATATCCATCTAATGGACTCGGTTTTATCTACTTAAAAACTTATATGTCGGAAATCTCCAAAGATTCCGCATTACCTATGGAAGAGCATATAGCATTATAAATCATTTACATATGCACCCAAATGACTTAAATACATCTTTAAACTTATATACAACCATGTATATATCAACTATACAGTAGTATCTCCAAATACAATACAACACCTAAGGGTTCAAAAAGTCCGGCGTTATATGATGAGATTGATCAAAGACTCAGGAAGCCCAATAGCGAATAAGGCATCATGGATAAAGTGCCATGAGAGGCTATCGTACGCTTTCTCGAGGTCCACTTTCAGGGCCATGATGCCTTTCCGACCTGTTTTCTTGCGAATAGTGTGGATTACTTCTTGAGTCACGATAATGTTATCCGTAGGAGAGACCAAATCATCTAGGAAGGGTTTGAGCCTATTAACGATAATCTTAATGATAGCTTTATAGAGAACAGTGCATAAAGCAATAAGCCAAAATTGCGTAATCGACCACGGAGATGACATTGTAGGTATAAAGACCATAATGGTCCGATTCAGGGTAGAATCCCAAGTCTCGTGCTGAAAGATACGCTGTAGGAAAGCGGTCAGAAAAGGGCCAACAAAGTCCCATTGGGATTGGTAGAACAAAGCGGGGAACCTATCATACCCAGGGGCCTTATCCGGGGTTATGGAGAAAAAAGCCATCTTGATTTCCTCAGGACTGAGGGGACCAGTCAGGTCCTCCATCGCACGGGGAGGAAGGGTACCGGCTGGGCCTGGGAACTACCAAGCTGGGGGAGGTTGGCTTTCGACTGTGTATAAGTGCTCAAAGTAGCTTTGTGCTAAATGTCGAACTTCCTTAGGATCATCAACCAAAATACCATTATCATCATATAAGGCCTGAATCCACGCTTGGCGATGTTTGGCCTTAGTGATTGCATGATAAAACTTGGTATTTCTGTCTCCTTGGCTACGAGATTGTTGATGCCAGAATAGTTCCTTTTGGAGAAGGACCTACTCCAATTCGGATCGGAGGTACTCCTTAATCTACTATTAGTTTTAATCATCAATGTGCAAACAAAAAAACAATACTTGTTAGCTAGTTTCTAGTCAAGCCAATAATTATCAAACTCCAATTATAGACTTACAAGTTGTTTCATATAGAGATTCTATTTCCCGACAAACAAAGTAAGGGAAATTGGAAAATCTCTCTTTTCGAAACTCTAAAATTTCAAGCCTTCAATCAAGTATTGACATGGAGAGGAAGGACAATTAGTAACGCGCACCACGGAAGGATTGATGTTGATTTGATCATGTTTTCAATGGGTGTTTTGTTTTGGTGTGTTTTCGACCTTGAGGAACTAAGAAGAATGAAAATTTCGAATTCAACAATCAAGAAAATAAGGATACGCAAAGTTTGATTTCTATGACATCTCTTGAAAACTTGTTCCAAACAATTGATAAGTGAAAGATGGTTCGAAAGGTAACAAGAACAAGAGAATAATGCTTCTCCTTATTGAAGCTGATGGCATTCCAACAATTCTGATCTAAAGGTTGCCAAATTTTGATCTAAGACACATATTTATACCTAGGTTAAATAATAAAAGGTTGGACTAAAATTACGTGGAAGCCCGAAATAAAATCAAGTCCAAAAACTAAATAAATAGGTCTAATGTGGGCACCACTACTGGCTCCATATTCTTTTGGGCTTAAGTGAATTAGATAGCCCAATCTCACTAATCAAATAAGTGGCGCACTAAACACTCATTAGGCTTACGTGATGAAGCATTAAAATAGCCTAAGTCTTCTTATCTTAAAGCTCCAAGTGTATCTGGTCCAAGGTAAAGTAAATCATTCATTAGTATAGACTTTACGCTCGATATACAAAATGCACAAGAAGGGGGGGTTGAATTGTGTATCCTTTTTTATGAATACAATCCCCTTTTCAATTTCTTTAAAAACTTGCTTTTTCAAAACTATTAAGTAAGAATATCACGATGTATAGCAATTAACTTCTAAGAACTTGTATAAACAATAGAATTTAAAAGTTGAGAGTTAGAGAGTAAAAGTCGACAAGCAGTTTTATCCCGGTTCACCCCAAATCGTGGGCTACATCCAATCCTCAAAATCCTTTATAAGATTTCACTATTCGTCTCAAAAATACAAGTATTCTTTTCACCTAGCCTCTTCAGGTCTCTTACAGCAAGTATTCTTTTATCACTTAACCTCTTCAGGCTCTCAGCTTTTCTTCTCTCTTACAGAGATTTATTGCGAGCTTTGTTACAGAGAATAATAGCTCTTAAGTTTAGTACAATAAATACAGCGTTTCTGAAAGACACTAGCTTTCTTAAAATCTCTAACTTTTTCAGTCTTCGACTCCGACTCGTATTTATAGCCTTTGTCTTCAACTGCTTCGTGATAATTGCTTCTTTCTTCTTGTTTCTTGATCTTTGAAGAAACAGTTATTCAGTTGAGTTATGTAACTAACTCAAACTGATTAACCATCTGACATAGTATTGGGTCTTCACCTTCATATTGCTTCGTCTTATTTTCCAGCTTCGTCTTACTTTTCCACTTCGTCTTAGTTTCTTTCATCTTATTTCCACTTCATCTTATTTCTGCTTCGTCTTAGTTTCCTTCGTCTTATTTCTGCTTCCACTTCGTCTTACTTTCTTTCGTCTTATTTTTTCTTCCGCTTCGTCTTAGTTTCTTATGTCCTATTTTCGCTTCGTCTTATTTCTGCTTTTGTTTCGTCTTACTTTCTTTCGTCTTATTTTTGCTTCCTCTTTGTCTCATTTTCTTTCGTCTTATTTCTGCTTCTGCTTCATCTTACTTTCTTTCATCTTATTTCTGCTTTTGCTTCGTCCTACTTTCTTCTTCTGTTTCGTCTTACTTTCTAATATTACTATTATTTTATTTTCATCAAAATTATTAATCATGAAGTCATTGTGACTTAACATAAGGATTTGAGTTGAATGGATTAGTTTGGGCTCAATTCCATTAAACTCTTCTCCAATAGGCTTGGAGCTCGCCATCCTCTCAAGATAAAAGCCCACATGCATATAATGAGCCTCTTTAAGTCTCTTGATCCTAGCTTTGGTCATGGTCCCTTCTGGCACAGCTAGCTCTCTGCTTAGTCTGGTCCATAGTCTAGCTCACATCAATCCCTCCCTCCTAAGGAAGATTCGTCCTCAAATCTAAATCTATATCAAAAGGAGAAAGATCAGCAACATTAAAAGTAGCGGACACATTATACTCACCTAGAAGATCAATTTTATAGGCGTTGTCATTGATCCACGCCAACACCTGGAATGGACCATCAACTCTAGGATCCAACTTGGATTTCCTCTGGGTAGGAAACCTCTCCTTCCTTAGATGCACCCAAACCCAATCACCAGGTTTAGAGGTCAACATTTTTTTCCCCTTGTTGGCTTGCTTTGCTTATACCTTGTTCCTTGCTCAATATGCTATCTTGCCTTCTCATGCAACTCCTTGACCATCTCAGTTTTCCTCTTGCCATCTGTACTAGACAACTCATGCAAGGGTAAAGGCACCAAATCCAAAACAGTCAAAGGATTAAAACCATAGATAAGCTCAAAAGGTGAAAAAAAAACTTGTAGTAGAATGCACACTCCTATTATATGCAAATTCAATAAATGGCAAACATTCACCCCAAGTTTTCAAATTCTCACCCACTATAGCACGTAACAAGGTACCCAAAGTTCTATTAATCGGTCTGTCCATCTGTCTGTGGATGACAAGTAGTAGAATAAAGCAATTTTGTACCCAATTTGCCCCACAACACTTGCCAAAAATGGCTACAAAATTTAGCATCCTTGTCAGACATAATAGACCTCTAAGAATGCCATGAAATCTAACATCTCTGAAAAATAAGTCAGCAACATGCACAACATCATCAATCTTATGGCATACAATGAAATGCGCCATCTTACTAAATCGATCAACCACAACAAAGATGCTATCAAAACCCTTTTTTATCCTAGGAAAGCCTAAAAAAAGTCCATAGAAACATCAACCCACGGTTCAGTAGGCACAGGTAAAAGGGTATACAATCCATGAGGTTTGACATTGGATTTTGCCTGTCTACATGCAATACACTTGGCACATACACGTTTGACATCCCTACGCATTCCAAGCCAATAAAATGTTCATGTATCCAAAGTCTTAGCAACCACAAAATGAACCATTAATCCACCACTATGGGTCTCATGTATAAATAAAGCACGCTTAGAACAATTAAGCACTCAGAATTGACTACCTCGAAATAAATAGCCATTATGCCTATAGAATTTCTAGAATGCAGCATGCTCACAAGTAGAATAAACATTAGCAAAGTCAACATATGAAGCATACAAATCCTTAAGCTACTCAAAACCTAAAAGTCTAGAACTAAAAGCATAAAGTAAAGTGTACCTCCTAGATAATGCATCAGCTACCACATTCTCTTTCCCTTGCTTGTAACGAAGCACATATGGAAAGGTCTCCAGAAACTCCACCCAAGTGGCATATCTCTTGCTCAACTTCCCTTGTCCTTTCAAGTGCTTCAAAGACTTATGATCCATCCGAATGAAAAACTCTCTAGGCTGAAGGTAATGTTGCCACACCTCCAGTGCTCTCACCACAGTATACAGTTTCTTAACATAAGTCCAATAATTGAGTTGTGCACCACTAAGCTTTTCAAATATGCAATTGTTTTGTTTTCCTGCAAAAGCATAGAACCTATACCAATCTCAGAAGCATCACACTTAACCTCAAAAGCTTTCTCAAAATTAGGTATATAAAGAATAGGAGCAGAACATAACTTCTCCTTTAACTCGAAAAATGCATGTTCCTGTTCCTTACCTTATGTAAACCTTTTCTCTTTCTTGCTATTTCAATCAAAGGAGCAGCAATAGTACAAAAGTCCTTCACAAATCTCCTATAAAAACTGGCAAGTCCATGAAAACTCCTCGCCTCACTAACACTCTTAGGCATTGGCCACTCTCGAATAGCCTTCACCTTCTCACTATCAACCTCCACTTCCTGAGCACTGACTACAAACCCTAAGAATACAAGTCTATCAATGCGAAATGTACTCTTCTTAAGGTTAGCTTACAGTGTCTCCTGTCTCAATACATCCAAGACACACCTCACTTGCATGACTTGCTCATCAAGATTAGTGTTATATATCAAGATGTCATCAAAGTAAACAACCACAAATTTATCAAGAAATGCACGCAAGACATGATTCATCAACCTCATAAAAGTATTGGGTGCATTAGTTAAACCAAATGGCATGACTAACCACTCATACAACCCATATTTAGTTTTAAAAGCAGTTTTCCACTCATCTCTTGGTTTCATTCTAATCTAGTGGTATCCACCTTTCAAATCAATCTTCGTAAAGATACATGCACTATGCAATTCATCATGCATATCATCTAACATAGGAATAGCATGGCAATACTTTACAGTGATTTTATTCACAGCTCTGCAATCTACAGACATCCTCCAGGTTCTATCTTTCTTTGGCACCAGCAATACAGGCACAACATAAGGACTCAAACTCTCCCTCACATGTCCTTTCTTTAGTAGCTCATCCACTTGCTTTTGAAGCTCCTTTGTCTCCTCAGGATTGCTCCTATAAGCTGGGCAATTAGGAATCTGAGCTCTGGGCACAAAGTCTATCTAGTGCTCTATGCCTCTCAAGGGTGGCAGTCCCTTGGGCATCTACTCAGGGAAGACATCTAAATAACCCTGCAAAAGAGAAGAAAATACACTAGGCAAAGAATCAAGAGGGTTAGTACTAGAAACTAAACACTGTCTATACCTAACTATCACAAGTGCCTTCTTCTCTCTAGTTGCTCTCATGTCTTTTCCTCTAGCATATAAACTCATTCTTTTCTCTTTCTTTTCACTCGTCTTTTCTCTCCTTGAATTTTTCTCTCCTAAATATCCCACTTTATTTTTCTAACTTGTGCAGTCACTCCCTATTAGGCCAATCTCTCGTTTCTGTTGGGCCTCTTTTCCCTCACCATTTTTCTTTATCTCTGTTGGATCCTGTTTCCGAAATCTAACTCCTCAAAAATACATAACACCTATACTCTTGCTTTGAATCAAAGAAAACATACATATATAACTAAACTACTTAAATTTATCATTTCATTTCTTTAAGCAACAAAGTTTGAAACACTTTGTTTACAAAACAAAAGCCACACCATTGGCTTATTACAAAAATGCACAATAACTATAGCATAGAAAAAGAACCAATTCCTTTAGGCTCTCGAACACGTGATCTTCTAGTTATAACCTGAGGATGGGACAGAGAGGGGGTGAGCTTGACAGCTCGTGGGAATAGTTTATAACAAAAGAATAAGCAGAAACCTTAAAAACATTTTTACTTGTTTCAGAACATATCTTTTTGAATCATAACAATACTTGTTTTTCAAAATGCTTGTCATGTATTCAAAATCATAAGTCACAAAACATGAATGCATCAACCTTGATCAAACATATCATGAGCACATAAGCACATTGGAATGGTTTGGAAGGTCCATAAACAGAACGTACTAAACATTTCCCCTAAGGGTCCTGCGTAGCCGTGAACAGAACGTACTATCGCAATCCCATTTAATGGTCTTGCGTAGCCGTGAATTTATGGGAGTCCATGAAGGAGCTCCATGCCACTAGCGGGCAGGCGAGAGAAGCCTTTAGTCAAAGTGCACTTGACAATAGAATGGACCAAACCAAACCCACATAACATGTATTTCATAATCTTGTAAGCTTGTTGCCTAAAAAGGCACATTCTCTTGAAAACTTGCTTTTCATATACTTAACGTATATCTAGAAAACTCTTCTTGAAAACAGGCTTTTAGAAACATGCATCTTTTTCAAAATATCACTATCATGTCTTTTCTTTTTGAAAATCAGCATTCAAATCATGTAGCAAACATATAGCAGATTTCACAAATCATTTATGAATAATAATGCAACACTTATGATGCGAATAAAATTAAAAAACTTTTTGATTTAAAGAAAACAGTAGTAGCTTCTTTACTTTATTATAAACATGTACCCACCTTGATTTCCTTGCTTATAGACTTGACTTTGCTCAAAAGCTTCTTTTCTTGTTCCTCTTGCCCCTCTTGTCCCTTTATACACTAAGAAAATCCCACTTAATAGGGTTTTCAAATGAAAATCCCTCAAAGAACAATCACTAAAATTGGTTTCAAAAGATACGTAAGCCCAAACATTTTCCAAACTCAAAGAACTAAAATCCTTTCAAAAACTCCAAAGTTTCAAAATGATAAAAGAAAGCTCTTGTCTTCCTCCACCTTTTTCTCTTCTTGAACAACTTCAAAATCTCTCTTGAAGGCTAAGGAAATTAAAACCCTAGCTTATTTTCTCTTCTTTTTCTTTTTTTCTTTTTCTCTTCGTATTTCTCTCTCTTCTTCATGACATGTCTCTCTTTTCTTGTCCACACATTTTGTTTCTCTAGAATGTTCTCATTCCTATAGTTCTTCTCCATTTATAAGCAATACAACACTTGTTTTTCCAATTATTCCATTAATGAGTCCAAAAAAGTCCATTTTATCCTTCCTTATAAGCTTATGTTCTTTTAAACTTAAGTGTCTTGCCAAAAATATCCTTGAACATTTTGACACATCACTTTCTTCTAGAAAATATCTTCCATTTTCTTAAGTCTTTAATGCTACCAAAAGCATTCCATTTGGTTCAGATATTCAAAAGATGTACTTCAAACATTTTGGACTGCTCTTATCCAAAACAACATACCATGCACAACTTCCACCCAAAACTTGAAAGTATTAGAAACTAAATCAAAATTTACTTACTTCAGATACTTTGTAGCTTTATGACTCTAGTTTACAAAAAATCAGAAATCATCTCATTTGGATTTCTATAGATCAATAAATCATAAAAATACTGGAGTATATTAAGTGAAATAACACCAGTTCATGATCCTTTAAGAGCACACTCACTGTACCCGTCCTACCCTTTCCACTCAATCTTTCTCAATTCATTTCAGATAGCTATGATTCTTGGAGGAGATGTAGAGAAAATTCTTATGAATCCAATGGTTTAAGAATCAAGTCATTTGGAGGTCTAGAGAAGAAGTTATGGTCGAAAGAAGCAACCATGTTTGTGAACTCAATTATACTGGACCTGTTTCGAGGAAACAACCATAACTTTTTGTAGAAATATCGGATTGAGGTATTCTTTATATTTTTGGAAATAAGAATTCAAGAGCTACAACTCTTATGAAGAAGTCGAAGGCAAATTCTTTCATCTGAGGGGTCAGAAAAAAACAAACGATATGACGTCACTTTTGAGATGAAGTGACATCATCAGATGAAACAAGGTTGGAAAAATTGCTATAACTTTCCCTACAGATATCGGATTAAGGTGTACTTTATATGGTTAGAAAGATAATTTCAAGAGCTACAACTCTTACGACCTTAAAGGCCAATTCTAACATTTGAAGGGTCGAAAATGGGACAGAAGGTGATGATGAACAATAACTCAGACGATCAAACATGAGACGAAAAAAGTCAAACTAAGACGATGATGACGTCATACTAAGATGATGATGACGTCATTTTGAGACGGAAGCAAAATGAGACGTAAAAAGTCAAAATGAAGTCTAAGGCTGAAGCAATCAAAAAGACATAACTTTCACTACAAATATCAGATTTAGGTCGTTATTGGACCGTTGGAAAGATAAAAGAAAGATCTACAATTTTTCAGAAGGTAACTTTGCCAAAATCTATTTTATATCAATCCCAATTTTTCCCCTAAAGTTCGAAGATGAATTTTCCATTCAAAATACTGTACCAATTTCTTAACTTCATGACTACTTTTGAGGCTCTTAGAGACAGAATTGAAATTCAATGTCTTCATATGAAAAGTAGCCCTACATCTCTATCTTAATCCAAATTAAGAATCATCTCATTTCGATAACTAGAGAAGACGTTAAAGCTAACAGACTGAAGCACACTCAGTGAATATTTTCCAGATCACTGCCAATTTTGTTTTTAAATCTTCCTTGACATAACTCATCTTAAGATTAGTTTTGTCCTACTCTATACACTCTTCATTCTTAACTTCATTTCAAATCACTATCATCCGAAAAGAAAAACATAGTCCATGATTAATCATGAGCACTAATAACGAACATACACATATGTACATATTCTTCATCAACTTAGTATATATATTCATCTTCATTTTTTCTTTCATTCCCCTTATAACTTTCAACTTAATTCTTTGTATTTCAAAAATCTCTTATTCACCAAAACATCGTAGCAAATCATGAACTTATCCACATTTCATATTCCCTACTTTGCTCTTGTCTATCAATTCTTGGTTCAAGAACTTTCATTGGTTCTTAACTTGTGACTGACCACCAAAATTCCTCATTCAATAGTTCTAATCTTTCATGAAAACTTCGGGGTCCAACAATCTCACTACCCAAACCCTCCTCTCTTTGCAAAGCTTTAACCTAGTCCAAGTAGATCTCATGAGGCGATAAAGGTAACAAAGTGAAGTTCTTGCTTGAATTTGATGAGTACTTGTTTGTGTACCCATCATATGATACTCCCCTATCAAACTTCCAAGGCCTCCCTAATAGCAAATGTCCTGCCTCCATAGGTATCACATCACACAACACCTTATCCTTATACCTCCCTATAGAAAATGGCACTGGTACCTGTCTAGTCACCTTCACAAATACACTATAACCTTCACATCTACACTATCATTAAACCACTGTAAATTATATAGCTATGGATGTTTCCTACATGTTAAGCCCAATTTCTCTACCATAGTTCAACTAGCCCCATTCGTACAACTACCTCCATGTATGATCAAGTTATACACCTTTCTACCCACTAAACACCTTGAATGGAATAGGTTCTCCCTTTGATCCAGAATCTCATCTCTAAATCTAGCATTTAACACTCTCCTAAATACAAGTGCTTCTCCTGTGATAGCTCTTTCCACACATTCATTATCATCATCACAAACACTATCACATGCAAAATCATCAACATCACTATCCTCAGAATCAATAACCCCATTATCCTTCATATACATCACTTTTCTATTAGGGCATTGAGAAGCAATATGGCCAGTACCCAAACATTTAAAACATTTTATAGATGAATGTTACTGGAAGAAGCTTGGGTGTTAGAAGTACCTTTTTGATCAGATCCCCCAATCAGTTTCTTAGGTGCTTCCTTGAAGTCCACCCCATTATCTTTGGACTTCTCCTCCTTCTTTGGCTATTTTGAGTTCCATGAGTAACTAGAACTTACTCCACTCCTTGCTGTCACTCTAGCTTTGAGTTGTCTCTCCATATTTATGGCCATGTTGTTCCTCTATGTCTTATGATTCTATTGACACCAAAATCACTCAATTTGGTTTAGTAAATAGGAAGATATACCTCGAACATTTTCAAACTGTTCTTATCCAAAAATAGTGTACTGTACTCAATTTCCATCTGGAAATTGAACACCTTAGAGATTGAATCAACTTCAGAGTCTTCATATGATTTGTAACCATATTTCTCTAGTTTACTCTAAATTAAAAATAATCTCAATTGGAATCCTACATATCTAGATATAATCAAAACACTGAAGTATGCTCAGTAAAATGAATCCTATTTACATTATTCCAACAGATTCCCACACTTTCATTTGATCCATCTTTTTCAATTCAACACCAATTACTATAAATTTTCATTGAGATATAGGAAAATGTGTTAGGAATCTATTTCTTAAGAATCAATTCATTTGGAGGTCTAGAGAAGAAGTTATGGTCAAAAGAAAAAATCTTGTTTATGTCCTCACTCCTAATGAACCTATATTGGCGCGATTGCCATAACTTTCACAAAAGGTGTCGGATTGATCTCATTTTTGGATGGTTGGAAAGAGAACTTTGAGATATACAACTTTGATGAAGACCTCAAAGTGAGATTTTTCTTTAATAGGGTCAAAGTCACTATTTACTCTAGCTGTCCTGAGAATGTCTGTTACATTCATGTCTATTTAACAAACATTGTTGGGCTTAGGGGCTCTTTTCACCTGAGAAGGTCCGTTTAATGTACATATGTTACAAAAAACTCCCTCCAAAGCCTCTCCAATGATTCCTACATTCATTCTAACATCATATACACCCATAAGCTTCTCAAATTCACCTCTTCTAGCACAAAACCGCTTCATAACAACTCAAACACCAATTAGATTTCATTAAACCCTCAACTCTCAACTCATTTAGTTCATCATATTCAACTGCATCTTATCATTCAAAAATTTCTATCTTTTTTCCATAACATAACTTGTTCCTAAGTATCAAGCACTTCATATTCAAAATTCAACCTCAAAACATCTCTATACGATTACATGAATTATTACTCATCCTACACATCCAAAAATAAGACATGTACAGAAATTTTTCATCACCCATTACACATATATAAACCTTGCAAAATCAAATCATCAAATCTCAATTTACCCATCATTCTAGCTTAAATTAACCATACCCATGACATTAAAAGCATAACTTACTTGATTTAGCTCCAAACTCTTCATAATCTCACTTAACCCTAACTCCCAAGCATCCCACTTTCTTCATCTTCTAAAGGAGGTAAAGGTAGGTTTTTCTTGTGGCAAATTGAAGAAACAATAAGATGGAAGTAGAAATTAAAAGATGGAGCAAGGTTCAATCTGGGTGAGTCAAAAATCGTTAAGGAGAAGAAGAGAAGAAGAAGGGGCCATGAAAATATAAAAAAAAAGCAAGAGATAAATTGAAGACAAAACAATTTAGTTGGTCTTTCAAGTGGAAAGTGTCGTGAATGGGATGAGTAGTGAGTGGTGAGTGGTAGTGACACTTGTCACCACTACTTGTCACCTTCCTATGGTCCCTTGTGGATTCATATTTAAAAACTAGTCTATTTGTCTTCAATTTTTTCTCCAGTTGTCTCCCAATTTTCAATGACACTTGTCAATAATTCCTAAAGTCATTTATCAAAATTTCTATTGCCATTATACAGTAAATTCTACTACCAGTTAACAATTGTCTTGCCACTTGGCATTTTTCTAGTCCAAAAATTACCCTGAATTTTCAAAAAAAATTCTAAAAATTCTAAAAAAAAATTAAATCAATAATTACACTCTTCAAATCAATTTTCAATACAAACAAATCACAATTCTCAATGACAATCACATTTATTAACAATTATACCCGGAATGTTAATGAATGCATGTATAATTATTTTCATATGCAAAAATTTCACTATTCACATGTATGTGTATGACACATTATGCATGAACATGCAAATGCACTTCTAAACTCTTATTGTTCACTCATATTTACTATTCTAACCTTCTCATAGGTAATGGGATGTTACCACTACTGAATCCATATGCTAGTGGGCTTAAGTGAATTAAATAGCCAACTCCCACTAATAAAATAAGAGGCGCACCAAACACTCCCTGTCTTAAGTAATGAAGCATTAAAATAGCCCAAGCCTTCTTCTCTTCAAGCTCCAAGTATATTCAGTCCAAGGATTTGAGTTAAATAGATTAGTTTGGGCTCAATTCCATTAAACTCTCCTCCAATAGGCTTGGAGCTCACCATCTTTTCAAGATAAAAGCCCACATACATATAAAGAGCCTCTTTAAGTCTCTTGGCCCTAGCTTTGGTCATGGGCCCTTTTGGCATGGCTAGCTCTCTACCTGGTCCTGCACGATGATCCATGGTCCTGCTCACATCAATTAGAGACCTCCTTAACTTTTCTGACATCATCCTTAACATAGTAAAACAAATTTAAGTGTATGTTTGTTGTGTTTACCTAGTTGGGCAGATGCTTACACCTTAATGCCGAGAGATTGATGTGCTTTTCTTAAACCATGCATATATTGTTAATTATTTCTTACATGATAAATTGCAAGATCTTAGAATCGAATAAATTTTCACAATAACATAAGCGTACGTTAATCCATCGTATTTCTAATACTTTTTGAACAGATAATCTTCAATAATCTTTGCAAGATATTCTTAGATTGTGTTTTCTCTCTCTTGGCCTTTGTTTTGTTATTTTTCGTATATGTTTGATGGAAAGATACATGAAAGACTTTATAGGTAGAGAGAGAGAGAGAGGAAGTAGTTATCCATTTAGAATTCAAATGACGCCTCTTTTCATTATCCTTATCTTTACATTCCATCAACGTAAATACATAATATTATTTATTTTAATTAAACCTAATATCTCTTATTCAAATAACTAATGGGATTTAATATACTTAAACGATTAAACCAAAATTTATGGGCCACATATAATGAAATTATCTAACAGTTTCCCACTTGGCCCATATAACTTAATCATGGTTTAACAATATAACATAATATACATATAATAAAACTTAAATCCCCTTTATTTTCTTTAGGCACAACATTAATCATAATTAAGTTATAAAACTAGAAGGGATCATAGTGGATCATAGCAGTTGTATATCTTTTAATGTGACATACTTCCTTCTATGCATCACAAAACTAGTTCATAACGTAATATGATCTATTATGAGATATATCTTAATGGTTCAATAATAATGTCTTTGTAAAAGACAAATCCTGTTAACATTCACATAACCATTCATGTATATATACTAATAATAAATAAGAGGATCCAATATCAGAAACAACATATATAAATGAGCTCAGAGTATCAAATACATAAAATACATAAATCATAACATGTTGTTCATTCATGGTACTGAATGATGCCCATTCTTTCGACATGTTCATTAAATGTCTTCGGTGGTAATCCTTTTGTTAATGGATTTGTTATCATAAAATTAGTGCTAATATGTTCGACTGACACTCTTTGTTTCTAAACTTCTTCTTTAATAGCAAAGTATTTGAGTTTCCATATGTTTAGCACCCTTTGAATACTTGTCGTTTTTCGAAAAAAAAAAAGACTGCTGCAGAACAATAAATTTTCAATGGCTTGGCAATACTGTTGACAATTCCAAGTCCTAAAATAAAGTTTCGTAGCCATAAACCATGAACCGTGGCTTCAAAGCATGCCACAAACTCAGCTTCCATAATGGATACAGCAATGACAAACTACTTCGCACTCTTCCACGAAATTGCTCCTCCACTTAGAAGAAACAGATAGCCAAATGTTGATTTTCTCGTGTCAACACATCCAGCATAGTCTGAATCTGAATATCTAATCACTTCAAGATGATTGGATCTTCTATAAGTGAGCATATGATCTTTTTTCCTTATAAGTATCTTAAAACATTCTTTGCAGTTTTCCAATGTTCTAATCCAGGATTACTCTAGTATCTACCTAGCATTCCAACAACAAAACTAATGTTTGGCCTAGTACAGGTTTGACCATACATTAAACTCCCAACAATAGATGCATAAGGAATTCTTTCCATTTCTGTGAGTTCCAATTCATTCTTTGGGCATTGCTTAAGACTAAATTAGTCTCCTTTTTGATTTGGAACAATACTTACAGAGCATTTGTCCATATTGAATCTCTCTAAAATCTTTTTGATGTATGCTTTCTGAGATAGCCCTAACATTCCTTGTGATCGATTATAGAATATTTCAATTCCTATCACATAAGTTGCCTCACCCATATTGTTCATTTCGAATTTTTTAGAGAGAAACGCCTTAGTCTCATATAACAATCTAAGATCATTAGCAACTAGTAAGATATCATTAACACATAGGACTAGAAATATAAATTTGATCCCACTGATTTTCAGATATATACACTGATCAACAGTATTTTCTTTAAAACCAAAAGAAGTAATGGTATCATTAAATTTGAGATACCGTTTCGGGAGGCTTGCTTAAGTCCATATATTGATTTCTTAATTTTACAAACAACCTTTTATTTTCTTTCAACTAAGAAACCCTCAGGTTGATCCATATAGATTTCTTCCTCTAAATTCCCATTTAGAAAGGCAGTTTTCACATCCATCTGATGGAGCTCTAAATAATAATGAGCTACCATTGCCATAATAATTCTAAATGAATCTTCTTTAGAAACAGGAGAAAATGTCTAATTATAATCAACACCATTCTTTTGAGTATAACCTTTGGCGACAAGTCTAGCTTTATGACTCTTAATATTACCATTAGAGTCACATTTGGTCTTGAATACCCATTTACATTCGGCTCTTTTATAACCTTCTAGTAATTCAACAAGATCCCAAACTTGATTGTCATACATAGATTTAAACTCTTCTTTCATGGCGCCTAACCATTTAATAGAATTTTCACTTTCAATGGCTTGTGAAAACGAAACTAGATCATTATCAATACCTAAATCACCTTCTACTTCTTGTAAATAAACTACATAATTACTGAAATTACCGACCTCTTTTGTCTTCGAGATCTTCTTAATGCAATTTCATGTGGCTCATTCACAATAGGTTCATTAACGGTGAATTCATTATTTGGAGCTTGGTCATGCATTTGCGGCTCTTGATCATGCATTTGTTTTTCTTGTAAGTTGTTAAAATTTTCAACAACTCTAGGAACAAACATTTGAGAAGAAGTTATAGGCAAGAAACTTGCATTTTAACTTCTTGAATATTTACTTTTTGTGTCTTTGAACTCCCACTAATTTCTCCATTTTCGATAAATCTAGCCTTTCCAGTCTCAACAATTCTTATACTATGATTACGACAATAAAATATATAACCTTTAGACTTTTCTAGATAACCAATGAAAAAACCACTGGTTGTTCTTGAATCCAATTTTCTTTCATGTGGATTGCATATCCGTACTTCCGCCGGATAACTCTAAATATGTAGGTGTTTTAAACTAGGTTTCCTACCAGTCCATAGTTCAAAAGATGTCTTTGGAATTACTTTACTAAGAACCCTATTTAATAAATACATGGCAGTTTTTAATGCATACATTCATAATGATGATGGTAGAGAGTAATGACTCATCATACTCCTAATCATATCCATTAAGGTATGATTGCACTTTCTGCTACACCATTTTGTTGTGGTGTACCTGGCATTGTGTATTGAGCACATGTACAACGTTTTTCAAGAAATTTCGCAAATAGGCCAGGACATTATCCACTTTCACTATATCTTCCATAATATTCACCACCTCTATCAAATCGGACAATTTTCACTTGTCTATCTAATTGCCTTTCTACCTCATTTATAAATACTTCTAAAGCATTTACTGACTGAGATTTTCATGAAGAAAATAAATATATCTATAACGTGAAAAATCGTCAATGAAAGTGATGAAAAACTTTCCTCCATTAAATAATCGAACGTCAAAAGGCCCACATATATCAATGTGTATAATTTCAAGGAGTTGTGTACTTCTTATAGCTTGTTTCTTAATTGTGTGTTTTGTATGTTTTCCCTTAATACAATTTACATAAATTCCCAGATCAGTAAAATCTAATTCTGGAAGAATTTCATTCTTTACTAATTTGGTCATTCTATCTTTCGATATATGACCTAAACGTTTATGCCACAAGTAAGCTGAAGTTTCATTTATAAAACTTCTTTTAGTACCAGCATTATGATGCAAGGTCAATAGTGTTGGATCCCGTTACCGGAACCCAACTACTTACTAAACACTCTTGACAAAACCAGAAATCCCGGTATAATTTTTTTT
>JAOQMR010067747.1:0-12720 GCA_027563865.1 Erythroxylum pelleterianum | reverse complement strand
GCTAGTCCATCTTATCTTGATAAGGGTGGTCATTCTCATCCTTTAAATGATAGAAGGGTGGATACTATAATTATTTCATATTCTTCGTTCATACAGTCAAAAGTAATGGATCAAGATCTTAGTACCATACCAGTACATGGACAGGAACTCATATTTGTGCAAATTGAGGTCCCTAAGGTACAAGAGCATTGTGAACCAATTCAATTAAGAAGATCCACTAAAGTAAGAAGATCTACCATCTCATCTAATTATATAGTCTATTTAGGTGAATAAGACTATTATATTAGGCATGTAGCAGAACCAATTACTTTTACAAAATTTATTTCTAGACCTTATGTAGATTTGTGGTGGGATGCAATGACGAATAAAATGCAATCTATGAAGCATAATAAGGTGTAGGAGCTTGTGGATTTACCTCATAACTGCAAGCCTATCAGATATAAATAGATTTACAAAACCAAAAAGGATTTTTAGGGTAAAGTTGAGTAGTTTAAAGCTTAGTTGGTTGCCAGATTATTCACTTAAAGAGAAGGAGTTGACTTTAATGTTATCATTTCTCATATATCCTCTAAGGATGCATTTTGAGTGATTATGGCAATAGTGGCTCATTATCATATAGATGTCAAAATCGCTTTTCTAAGTTGAGATCTTTGTAAAAAGGTCTATATTGAACAATTTGAAGAATTTCATAATCAAGACAAAGCTGACATGGTCTATAAATCCATATATGGTTTAAAACAAGCCTCCAGATAATGGTATCTTAAGTTTGATGATATTGATATCTCATTTGACTTTATGAAAAATAAAGTTGAAAGATGCTTGTATTACAAAGTTAAGAGGAGTAAAGTTATCTTTCTACTTCTATATATGGATGATATCTTTCTCACACCAAATGATTTGACCATGTTGCATTAGGTTAAGTAGCTTTTAACCAAGCATTTTAACATGAAAGACCTTGATGAGACATCTTTTGTCCTATGTATTCAGATTCATAAGACAAATCTCAACACTTGTAAGGTCTCTCATAAAAAGCATACATTAAGCATGTGTTGCAAAGGTTTAATATTACTAATTATAAACCTGTTGTAGCACCTATCTCTTATGTCAGGAGAATATCTTTGGCAAAATGTCTGAATAATGATACAAAGAGAAAGACTATGAGAAATGACCCTTATTCTAGTGTGGTTGGTAAATGTATGCTCAGGTGTGCGCTAAACCGAACATCACATTTATTGTTGAACTATTGGGTAGGTATCTGACTAACCCAAGAACAGATCACCTGAATGCAGTCAAACGAGTTTTGAGATATCTCAAAAGTAACTAAGAATTATATGTTGACATTTATGAAAGTTAACAATTTGAACCTTATTGGCTATAATTATATGTTGACATTTAGGAAAGTTAACAATTTGAACCTTATTGGCTATAATTATATGTTGACATTTAGGAAAGTTAACAATTTGAACCTTATTGGCTATATATATTTGAATTTTCCTATGTCTGAATGACAAGAAGTCTATATTAGAGTATATTTTATGTTAGCAGATGATGCAATATCGTAAAAGAGTGTTTAACTTCCTTAACTATGCATGCAGAGTTTCATAGGTTGTTTGGCTTAGGAATTTGATTTTTGAGTTATCTATGGTTGATTCAAGTGTTAGATACATTCAGTTATATTGTGATAAATGATAATCTTTCTATTACATTCGGTAACAATAAAAACATCACAGGGTTTAAGTATTTGAAGGTCAAATATCTGATCATAAAGGAATTAATACATAAAGGTCACATTGAGGTGGAGCATTTGGACTGAGTACATGCTTGTTGATCCTCTAACTAAAGGACTTTGCCCAGTTATTTTTTGAGAGACATATGTATAGTATGGGTTTGTTGAAGTCCTTGGACACTGTTAGTTAGGCATCATTATATTTGCTCTTAATATATTTGTACAGATTTCATGTATTGTGACAATATATTGTTATACATATTGATGATCAAGATTTTGTTCTCAACCACACAATTTGTTGTACATTATCATAATACATGTGGAAGTTTTAAGATTTATGTCGAACTTAAGTATTTTAAAGGTCATTAGGCATATATATAAACCTTGAGTCTATGTCATCAGGACATATACAAATACATACATAAATCTATAGATTTGATAAGATATAGGAGGATATAAGTATTTAATCCCATAAGGTTTTCTCTAATGCAATTTAACATTTAGTGAGAGAAAACAAATTTCTATAATACAGTTTAGCATAAAGTTTAGAGAAATTGAGATCGACAAACAAAAAGATGATACATCATTTTCTCATTCATATTAGTGAGGTATTAGATATATGTGATTATATTGGGTCTTTATTGCATATGATATATGCATTTGATATTTTTTGGTATCAAAAGCCTTAGGAACCCAATGATTGAATTTTATTATCTTTGGATCAAATGTTTTAAATTGGTCAACCTTTACATTGATTTTCTTAACCACTTTTACTATATTTATAATTTTTGATCTGGATTAAAGATAATAAAGAGGTCTAATAAAAGATCTAGTTAAGTGAACTGAAGGGCAGTAAGGAAAATGGGTCCTAATCACTATAGGTCAGTTATTTATTTGGTCTACAATGGAAAAGCCCAATAAGATTACTATAAATAACTATTAAGGTCTTCTATTGTCTGCTTAAGTAAGTTGTGAACATTTAGTTTTTTTGATTCATTAAAAGGTATGCACATTCAGAAAGGTATAAAAAGACGTTAATGACGTAAGGGTATATAACTTTTATAATAATTGAGTGAAAGTTTTAGGAGCTTATTCATACATTGAGGAACTTGTTCAAGTAGTTTAGCAATTTATTTATCATTCAATGGATAGCAAAAAATGTATTGTTTTAATACATGTTCATGATTGATCCTGAGTCTATAATTAAGTTCGTGTTGTGACTAACATACTAAACCCTTATACCTACTCTTCTTTGCCGTTCTAATCCTTGGTGGGTAATTATCAATCCAAAATTTCTCCATCAAGCTCAACAAATTTTCAAATGGAAATGAGGGCAACCAAGTCAATACCTAATGGCTTCCTAAACACCTTGTTTGGCATGTAGAGAAGTATAGAATCCAATTTAATTACATGAATTCATCATGGCAGTTCTTTTATTTGGTTAGGTTTTTTATATGTTACTTTAATTCTAAAAAATCTAAAACAGTACTATTAAGTAGAAGTAATAATCCGTCCAAAACAGGTCGGATATACTAATCTATAGATATCATACTTTCCTAAAATTATATTCAACATAGAAATAAGATTTAAAAAATTAACTAATCTACAGAAATCATACTTCCATGAATTTATATTCGACATTAATGTAAATTTTATAAAAATTAACTGAAACATAATTCAATTAATTACACTAAAATGACAGTAAACAGCAATAATATTTTACCTGAAATGAAATATGGTTTTGATGGAAACAAGTGGACAGTTTGGCTTCAGAAGGATTCTGAAGCGTGGAGAAAATAAAGGGTCTTCTGAAATTTTCAGTTTTAAAGAGGCCAAGATAAGTGGATCCAGATCGTGAAACTTATCCAAGTCGAATCTAAACTAACATGATTTAGCATTTCCTCACCAACGAACAAGCAACAGGTCAGAGACGCTTGTCAATTTTCGCCTACCGATCAACCATCTCTCCTTGTTGCACTGCAAGATCCACATGATAGTTCCCTGACGAAAGACTTCAATTTCTTCTGAACAAAAGACGATCAATTTGGATATTACAAACTGCGCTATGATAACCAGAAATTTTTTGTACGATAATCCAATAACAAGTAATAACACTTACACAAAAATTAGAACTTTTGTTTCTGCAATCCTCTTTGTTCGTCCTATTGATCCATTTTGGACTGTATGATTGATCGACTTCGCTATGTTCCTCCGATTCAATTGGCTCATAATTCCATTGCCTTTCTTTTCTGAGAAAGATCCTAAGAAATGAGGAGCGGATCCTTTTTGTTGCACGTGAAAATCTCCATTTCTGCACATAAAGAAACTTCCGATCGTTCGACAATGCCTTGCATTTACATATGCATAATTGCATGGTGATTTAGACATTGGAAAGATCAAGAGATTGACTTACTCTGGACTTAGGCCTTGCGTTGTTCTCGGGACACTGCAGCTGTTGAACGGCCGCTTCTCTCAGCTCACGAGCGTAGGCTAGAAGCCGACTCCGACGGTCATAACCACGTTTGCCTGTATTGCTAGTGTTTCTAGGTAGTGGGCCAGGCTTATATTTGCAGGTAGGATCAGTTTTCGCCGGCGATTCCTCGTAGATGGTGACGAGAACCGGGTTCGTACTGGTCCTTGCCCCTGCAATGTTATTCATTTGATATATACTTGCTTTCTGGTTAGTCATTGATCTAAGATTTATGCAGAGAACAAGATGGTTGCAGTAGAGTCGTAGACTCAAGTGTTGTTTTATGTTCTTGTCTACTTGTGTAACCACTCCATTCCGTCTGTGGTTGGTGTCTTATATTTATGGTGTTTTTGTTAAGAAGTGAGGAGGTCTGCAGAGAAAGAATTGTTTAGAAAAAGAGGTTGTATTTCACTTTAATAAATTTAGTTCAAGTACAAAAAGGAATTTATAGGTAAAAATTGACTTTTTATATCTAAGTATATGAACTCATACATGAACTCAAAATCATACATGAACTCATTAATGAACCCAAATAAATAGGTCATACATGAACTCAAAATCATATATGGACCAATATTTAATTAAATAACTAATACATGAATATAATTAAATTCCTAACAATGAACTTAAACATCTATGTATCTAGATCAACTTTCAAATTACTCTTCAACACTCCCACTTAATTTGAAATTTGCTTTTGTACTGAAAAACTTCAAATTTAAGTGATTTCGTACAAATATCTGCAACAGACATACTATAAATTCAATTGATACTAACATGTATGTTACATCAAATACCATATATACATTAAGAAAATAGTATTCTGTATTTGCTAATTTTTACAAACACATTGCTCTCACACCTTGTTTCCACAATCCTCCCCGCGATGAATCAATTCTCAAAAACCTAACATAAGGAGATCATTTCTTTTTCTTTTGGTTTTGGTCTACCCAGCAGACATTGTGAATCTTAAGAAATGTTTGCTCTGTACAGCAGATTTCTCAAAAGCAGCAGGGCCTTCGGTATCAAACACCGTCAAAGTGAAGCTCCCCGTGCAAATTTCTTTGCATGTGATTGACCAAAGCCAGTACAGGCTTTAAACCTACTGGAATTGCCTCACTGGGAGTGGAGATAATAAATGGTCCAATACAGGTCACCGAGGACCAACCTGTTCACAAGACGAAAGATAATCTTTGACAGGTCAAAGTGAGTAATAACGGAAGAAGGAAGAGCAGACTGGCAGAACTATCCCAATACGGAAATAGAAATAATCCTTCCCAATGAAACATCTCTAGAACTTTTCACCGAATATTTTAGGGCAAAAATCCTATAAGATACGCAATTACCAATTTAATGCGTGCAATAGATGTTTCACTGGAAAACTATAGGTACAGAGGCTTCAAGCATCTTTAGGATCGAAATGTCCGTCACCCAATAACTAAAGCAAACACCTCACCGACAGGGCAGCATAAATACAGAAGTTGAACTACTAATATTTTTGACCTTCAGAAAGTAAGATTACCCAATCTGCTGACCCAAGCTAAGATTTTAAGATCGCCGTCCTATATAAGGAGAAGCTGAACCCAAGGATGCTGGCAATGACCTCTTGACAAATGGATGATTTAAAAGCTGATCTGCAGTAGGGCGATTATCGGGATTAACCTGCAAACACTGCATAATAAAATCCCTTGCATCGTTGGAGAGTGAATCAGGAACAGGAGGAGGTACACCTTTGCCAATGCTATACAAAGCTTGCATTTGCTGAATCACAGAAAGAAAATACACTATTAAATGCCACAAACAGATATAGCAAGATCATTTCTTGTAGCTGATTGCGGAGCAATGTGCCAAATTCAATCAAATACCAACCAGAATAAGGAAATGCAATTAGAATAGGTTACAGGTTCCAGCTACTCATGACCGTAGCCAAAGCATATATGTCATAACGAAAACCGAAAGGTATCAGAAAAGCTCAGTTGAATGAGAATAAAGTCGTATGAATCATTACTAGAATAATGTTCATTCAAAATTGATCCACTTCATTCTGTTTTGCGAACCAGAAATATATAAAGGCAGTCCGGGAAACACATTGAGCAAACAATACGATAAAGTACTAACCTCAATTAATGTTTTAATTGAATTTGAGTTATCTGGGATTAATTTACTCTCCCGATGGTAAAACGTATTGCAGATTGTCCAAGCTCACCACAATGAGGTTTAGAATAAAAGACAAAAAGTCGTGCTTACACACCAAATGCGAGTATGGAATCACAGTGAAGCTTAGAATAAAAGACTGAAAAGTGGTACTTACACACTCCAAATGCGAGTATGGAATCTCACGGGTTAGCATCTCCAGAACAGTACACCCAAGACTCCATATATCAGCAGGAAGTCCATAACCTTGGTTTTTACGGTTGACAACCTGCATCACAATATTTTCAGAAAAAATGATTAGAAGATCTTTTATCAATCAAATAGTCAAGAAAGCAAAATTTAAAGAAAACCATTTTACAAATTCTAAAAGACATAGGAACAATGTGTGAACGACTTAGAATTAATAGAAAAGACTACATATTATAAAACCCATCAAATTACAATTGAAACATGTACTCAATTTTCTCATATGTAGCTGATGTTTCTAACAAGAGGTTCTCAATAGAAATCTCAATGGATATCTTAAGAAGATAATGCCAAACACAAAGGTTTAATAGGAGGATAAAAGACCTGAAAACATTAATGGCAAAATTTGTTCAATGCTCATTTATATGCTTTATATTTCAGTTCAAATTTTATCCTCTTACAACCTCCGCAATTCTTACATATGGCTTCATAAAGTTAATTTCACACAAACATATATCAAAATAATTGTAGCATGTTGATGTCCTTCACTCAACTGACTGGTAATGCAGGAGAGTAGATGTGTCAGGAAAAGATAAAGAAAAGCATATAGAAGCGGTTTAAATTGAAGCCAAAATTATCTCTACAACATTTTATGTAAATAAATTTCTCTTAAGTCAAAAAGCGTAGACAAAAACCTCAGGTGCCATCCAGAATGCCGTCCCCTTGCAAGATTTAACGTCATTTAATTTGGTTGCCTGAAAATGAAAAGGATGCAATCAAGAGAAGAAATTAATGCTTTTAGAAGTCCAAAGGAAGCGAGGATATAGGCAAAATGAACAGACGCGTTACCTTTGCCAATCCAAAATCTGCAAGTTTGACAGATCCATTTGAATCAACTAAAATATTTGCACATTTGATATCCCTTGAATTCAAAGAAAGTTCAATGAGGACAAGCGTACTACACATAATATTGCTACAATTCACTTAACGTTTATATGTTTGCTTAGAACACGAGGCATAGGAGATAATGGAAGCATGTAAATCATACAAATTCCAAAATTCATCAAATAAACAGTCAACAGAACAAATAAATTTCAACCAAAAACAAAATAAGGAAGATTGTTAGGCCATGCGAACAACAAATGACATTGAATCCACCCATTACCTGTGAACAACATCACGATCATGAAGATACTTTAAACCATGCAATATCTGTCTTGTGTATGCACAAACATGGGAATCCAGGAAATGATATTTGTGATAGACACCTAGAAGGGAACCTTGAGTTACAAGCTCAAGGAAGATATACAGATTTGATTCATCCTGCACAAATCAATTCAAGAAAAATGTTAAAAAACGTACTCTCACATGTGCTGAACTGATGAAGCAATTTCCAATAACAATTAGGAAACAGTTTAACTTCTAAAGCATCATAAGAATAAAATAATAAAAATAAGAGTAGATGCAAATATAAAACTGAATTGAGGTTGCAACATTCATACATCTTAAGAAAGGAAACAGTACCTTATCTGTGCCATAATATTGAACTATATTTTCATGTTCAAACTGACTTAATAGAGCAATTTCCTGAAAAAAAAAAAAACACAGATTCTATGAGAAAAGAGAAGAAGGCCACAAGAGAACCAATAACTGTAAAATAATCAGGCTACGACGACAACAAAGAAACCCTACCTGCTCAAGTTGGAAAATACTTTGCCTTCCTTGAGTCCCTTGATCCAGTAAAGACACTTCTTTGACAGCAAAAAAGAATCCATCACTGCATGAACCAGTAAAGCATAATTAGCATGCCAGAAAGGGAAAGTCCAGAACCCAATAGAAAGAGGAAGTAACATGGATTATGATTTATTTCTTTCCAAGAGAAAAAACAAATGTTGACTGATTAAGACTCCCCAGTATACATAACTGAAGAAGACATTAACAGTTCAACATGACAAGCAAGTATATGTTTAACATTTGAGATCAGGGAACTAATAGAAATGCTCTATTCTGGAGATCAACCCTTCCAATTTTGCTCAAGCCCTTCCTAGGCTAAGAACCATCAAGTGAAGTAATTACACTGATAATGTATAACTCCAGCCCTGATATCTTGGCCTGCAGACTCTAACAAGGGACACTTTCTTTAAAATTACTTAAATCAACACTTTTGATATTCAAGATAAAAGTTATAAAAGATGTATGTTTTCAGTTGTACCAAAGGAGAAAAAACAAGTTTCAGAAGACAAGGAGCCATCCAGGGAAAGACTTCCTTCGGCACAGTGAAAGACATGGCAAACCAAGAAGGACAAGCCATAAATTGACACCGCTTCACTTTTAACTTTAAATATTTTCACTGCAGGCTTTCCAGAGCTGCCGATTGAATCTTTCATGCAAGTACATGTTATATAAGGTCTATACAAGAATCTGGCATGGCAAATGCACAGATATTCTACATAGAAGAACAACATTGAACAAAGACGAAATGTATGCAAAACTAATATTGTTTCAAATCATAACCTAGAGCGTTTCTGACTCAGTTCCACCTAAAATCTAAACACCAGGAAAAAAGGCATCCCCAACTACTAAGACCCCAAAATATGGAAAAGCATCATATTTGGCAACACGTGGATTCCCTTTTAAAGCAATTTCCAGGTACACTGGCTTTCAGATTCAAGAACTTCAACTTCATCTATCAGAAACCTGATTGGATCCCCAGAGGTGCTATAAAATTTAAGATCATATTACAAAATGTAGTCCCGTAACTATCATCAAGTCAGAGTCTCTGCTCAGAGTCTCCCATCCATAACCACACAGAGGACAAAAGAAAATGTGCAGATCCGATTCTAATCTTGAAACAGGTCAGAAGTTAACACCAAATTTACTAAAATTGATAATAATTAAACTAGTTAACAATAACAGATATCACTGGTTAAGCACTTACTCAGCAATTCCTTCATACACGCATCCAAACGATCCTTGTCCCAAAGGCTTACCCTTTTGCCAAGACGTAATAATTCTTCTAAACCTACCATTTGGAGAAATGTTCGACATTGGTTCCGTGGTAGTACTAGAACAGTCGTCTTCATTCGAGGTCGTAAACGAACACGACGCCGACAAAACGGTGATTTCCCCTATCCGCAACAAATTCTCATCTTCCTTTCTCTTACAAACACTCGAAACAATTTCTCCCTCTTCTTTTTCTTCTTCCTCTTCCTTCTCTTCCTTTTTTTCTACCCCTTCATCGTCAGTCAACCCTATGTAATTCATTACGCAACAGTGTTCCTCGCTTTCAGGCGCGAAATTCCTAAGTATCTCCCAAGTAGAACACGCATGGTCTACAACTGGTAGGTTCATTGACGGTGGCGGTTTCAACAGAGGTGGCCGAACGCCTTTTATACCTCCTGCGACATTCAAGCGCGCGTGAAATTCAGTTGACTCGGTTTGCTCCTCCCGAATGAACTCAGTAGCATCGTTGATTTGAGCGCTACGTGGAATATCGGCAACCAATTCCAGCTCCTCTTCTTCATCCAAGTGAGTCTTATGTTCCCCTCTCTTAACACCATCAGACCAGAGCAGTTTGGAACGAGGTAAAATATCGGAGACTGATCGCATCTTCATGGCTTCCCACGCGGCAGGCGGAATAGCGAAATCTTCAGGGCCGGAGAGGCCCAAACTCTGGCAGATAAGGTCGAACTCGCCTTCGGTTCCTTCTACACGAAAGCTGGTCCGTTCCGGAAAATCGAGGGACCGCGTGACCAGGGACTGCGAGGTAGAGTCTTCTAGAGACAAAGAAGACGAAGCCGCCTCGTAATCAATACGCTTGGCTGCATTGATTCGGGCAAGCCTTGGCCTCCGACGATCTTGGCGATCCATGAGACCGGTTTTTTTAAAGAATCGCGGTAAGTGATGCATGGGGAGCCAAATCCATCTAACCTAACCGGGAACACAAAATAGCAAGAAAAGTAGAAACTGCCAGAAGCTTCTTCTTCATCATCACCTTCTTCTTATTCTGATTCTGATTGTGGTTGTTTGGCTGACTAGATCTGGAGAGTCGTCGTAGGGGTCGAAACTCGAAAGCAAGACAGCTAGTGCGTGTGAGAGAGAGAAAATGAACGAGTGTGTGTGTGTGGAAAACCTTGCGAAAAGAACAAATGGTAAAAGCCGTCGATAGAGAAAAAACATAAAACGCGGTGACACGTGGCGGCGAAAAGGGTGGGAGTCGGAAGGCTTCGTTTGTTTCTACGTTTAAGCATATTCCCGCTGTACACATACCGTACTCCCCAGTTTTGGTTTTATTTTCTGTAGGTTTGTGCTTTATTTGCCTATATTTTAAAGACTGCACTGAGCATGTAAATTTACGCACTGTAATTTCTCTACTGGAACCTACTTGTGTAACTATCTCAGCTCAGGCCACCATAAGTCAATGAAATTTACAACTTGTCAGGGGTTCGCAACAAAAGCTGCTCATTGTGAAGACGTGCCTGTTTCCGCACGTCTCTTTTTCAGAAGAGAAATATCTGATGAAAAAAAAACTATATATAAATTGAATTATTTTCTACAATAAAATTCACAATAAGCATTATTAAAAGGTGTATACAAACAAATATTTTCCTTTTATGAAAAAGTAATTTGCATTTAATAAACAAATATTTATTATGTTCTTAACAAATTGTTTAATAAATTAATAAATTGCTTTAAAATCCTATTTAAAGGATAAAAGGAAACGCTAGTATTTAAAGGTCTAAATTTCGATACGTTCGAAGGTTTCTAGATTGAGGCCTCCGTCAGATCATTTTTTCTTGTTATTTTATATCTATCTTATTTTATTATTCAATTTTTATAAGTCTTATTTATTAAATAAAATGATGTTTATAAGATAAAAATAATTATAAAATAATAAAAACATGAACATCCATTTATTCAAATGATTATAACAGCTGATCCGTTCTTTCTAACGTTAAATGTCCTGTAAGCAAATTGACGTCAAGGTTTCGTTATCCAGTGAGCATTACCTTCTTCTTCTTTTTTTGAGAAATGCGGTGGGCATTACTCACGTTACGCTTTTAATGTACCAAAAGGTGACGTGTTTGCTTACATACCGCAAAACCATGCTTATGTATCTAACATTCCCATTGTTTCGGGTTGCTGGAGAGAAAGAGACTACTTAATCAAATTTTATTATAATTATGTCAAAAAGCTTGAATCAAAACTTCAAGACTCAGATTTGGTCAGGAATAATGATGGTAGCTTCAATTATTCCAGTAAACCTGAGCTCATATCCAAACAAACTATGCCCGTATTTAGACATATGCCTTGTTTTATTAAAATAAATTATGGATTCACCTTATATTCTTTTTATAAAAAAGTCTGCAATCAAGTGAAATATTACGCAACCTTATTTTTAATTAGTAAAAAAATCTATTTTTGAATAACTCATAAGAAAAAAGATAATAATAATAATATAAATAGTAAATAAATAATAATAATAACAATAAAAATAATAAATAAATAAACAATAATATTAAAAATATGATATAATAATATAATACAATAAACGAATAAATACTTAGTAAATAATATTTGCAATCTTTATATGTATTAAATCGTATTTAGTAAATATATAATAACTTGAACTACTTGATAAGTACAATTAATCTGAGTAATTTAAATCAATTTTTAAAATTATAAAGTTTTTAATATTTTAATTTTAAGTTAAATTCGATCTGTAACTTTTTTGTTGGCCTAATTTTAAAAGTATAATTTTGAATTCCAAATTTTTGTGGTTGTAATACAAGATCGATTTAACATGTCCATTCCATTATTGTCTGAGATTGCATTAATGTTTGACAAACTTCGTATTTCAAACCAGACTAATCGTATATGAGCTTGATATTATGAAATCAAAGTAAAGTCGATTTATGACTGAACCGAGCTCTTACGAAGTTTATTTATTTATTTATTAAAAGAAAAAAAATACAGTACCAATTTAGAGAGGCAGATTTCTGACTTATCTTTAAAAGGAGAGCATGGCATTTAATAGGTATAATATCAATTATTCTAAAACAAAATATCAGTGTTTTAAAAATCGGACCGAATCGGTCGGTCGGATTGGAGAACCGGTGAACCGGAGCATGAAACGGTCCGGTTTAGCCCGTATTTTTTGTGAGTGATTGACCCGTTCATTTTG
>JAOQMR010067645.1:0-19750 GCA_027563865.1 Erythroxylum pelleterianum | reverse complement strand
TGATACCCACCCCCTTTGGAGGGTTTAGTGGATTCCCAAATTTAATGGAATGAATCCATTCCCTTGGAATTGAAAACTCCAAAGCAAACACTACTTTTTGCCATGATTCCATTCCTTCATTCCCAAACCCTCAAACCAAACGCCCCCTAAATTTATTTTTTAGCTCAAAGAGGCAGGTTCTCCCATCACCCTCTCGGCCCTAGGGATTTGTGCCCTTATATTAAGTCATAAAATCCCAAAAATAAGTGAAACCCATGTGTTTTTTCTGACTCCAGTTCCCACAATTGTGATGAATCCCATAATCGTGGGTTCTTGTTCTACAACTCATCCACTTCTCTTTTCCTCTCTTGGTCCCTAGCTCAATCACAAAGGTTACCACCCTCCATTCCTACACCAAAATGATCAATTCTTACACTAATCCAACATCAAACATAAAAGAACAACCATGAAGATCAAACTAAACAAAAACATACAAAATAAGTCCTAAAACACAATAATAACAACCTGTTATGCAAGAAACACATGTCAAATACTTAGAAAAAAAACACTAATGCACAACTATCAACTTCCCCACACTTAAATCTTTGCTTGTCCTCAAGCAAAATTAAACACAACCAATCAATTCCATCACTTTATTTTCACAAATATCAAGGCATGCAATCCCTTAAAGTTTGGCTAACTCGAATGTCAAGCTACAACACATATCATAACTAATTTTCATTAGTGTACATAAGCAAACACAACTTATGGCACCATCACTCAAAGATAAGTATAAACACAAAATGAATATTCCTCACGGTTTCATTCATGTCTCTCAAGTGTTTGATGGTTAGTGTTTTGCTTAAGCCCCCTATAGGAAACTACACTAGCATAGGCTTGCTAATACACCAATTCTCCTTTACAATGATTACATGCATAAATAGATCAAAAGGACTTGCTTTAGGTTGTAATGTGGTAAGGGTTAAGGTGGGTCAAAAAGGGTAAAGGGTTTAACAAAAGCATTCATAAAGTAATAAGTGAACAAAGGGATAACAAAACATATTTATGAGATACACAAATGTAAATATACTACGGCTCCGTACTTATTGATACTATTAAGATGTTCTTCCTTTTTTTTGATCTTCTTTTTTTGTATATTAGTGAAGAAACAATGAACAAAAAAGCAACTAAATGTAATGGGCTCTAAGAGTATAAGTATCACTTAACTCATCTAAAAAAAATTGTAGCAAAAAAATCCAAACTAATGCATCACTTAGCACTCTATTAAACTTGTGATTGGGTAAGCTAATAGGTTTTAAGGTTTTAAAATGGTCTATTTCAAGAAACAAAAGGGTTAAAGGCTTAACGGGGCTAACAAGGGATAATAACAAGGGTAGGTTATTTAAGCCAAGGGTTAACACAAAAAGGGCCTTAATCATTTCTATCTAACATGCATCTGATATTTTTAAATCAATTTAAAGCAAGTTCTGAAGGTAATTACCTTAGGAAGCATCAAACAAACAAGGAAATGAAATGACTATAGGTGGAGTCATATAGGCTCAATCCTCACATTGGCTTAAATGAAAATTCATTATGCATCTCTCCACCATCTCATTGCTCAAGTGTCAAATTATGAGTAAGCTTATGCAACCAACTACTTTTCATCACTCAACATGGTTCACTCTTGATTGATCCCAAGTTTATTATATAAATTGGCGATATTTTCATGGTATTTACTACACTTCTTGGTTCCTTCTCTTAGAATTTATGCTTAATTTGATTCTTTAGTGCCTATCTTTATTTTAAGTAGTTTAAGAGTACAATTGTCACAAATTATTACTAATTGCACTAATCTATTGTCTGAGACCAATTGATACCGCAAATTACCATTTTTCATTGTAAGAGACTCAAGAAGAAGAAGTAGGGTTAAGGAAGGCTAAAGAGGATAATTTAACAAGTCAACAAGTCAATGCGTGCAACAGAAAGTTCGTCGCGACGAAGGTCGATGTATCGCGGCGGCAAAGATTGAAGGATTCCAAGCAAAACCTTTGGGAAAAGTTTGCCACAGTGAAAAGTAATTCTGTCGCCGTGACGAAGGAACCAACAATGATGGTAAAACTTTCGAAAAAAGTTAGCAGCGACGAACGCATCCTGTTGCCACGGCGAACCTTCGAATATCCAAACCATTTTTATGAAACTCACCCATTGTGCAACCCAATCCAAACCCGTTTTCTTTTAAAAACCTACCATTTTAGGTTAAAAAGGGAGCCAACACTCAATACAGAAGACTTTTTGATTCTCTCTCAACGATCAGACACAACTTCATCCATTCTCCTCCACTTTATCATCCACTCCTCCACCGACAGCTGCCACCATGGATGCTTTTGGGGGGTTTCTGGTTGTAAATTCTCCTAAAGCTATGCTTGGCTAGGCTCCTCTTTCCTCTTGGAGATGTAGCAATGGCTAGAGTTCAACGGGCTTCAAAGGGAAGTAGTTTAATCATGTTCAGCTACATTGTTATGAATTCCTAGGTTTAGGTATTGTCATGTATAGATGAATATTCTTTATTAGAGTTTAATCAAGTATTGAACATTTAATGTATTAATGGGTTTGTTGATGTAGAACTTTGAACTTGAATATATGAAGTCTCATATATGTCTATTTGTGATTTGGTTAATTCTCTTTTATCTACCAAGTTGTGTTTGATATTGAGATGATGCTAGATTCCAAAATGACTTATTGCATTGACTTACCCATTGCACACACTAAGGTGCATTTAACAAGGTTTTAAGAAATGGAGTTTATGGACTAAAACCTTGGACTTAAAGAGTTCTTTAAGGTTTACCAATTGAAACTTAGTAATTCACTCCCATAAATTTTTTTTTTGAACAATGATAGCCAAACCTCGTTTTAAAGAGGATACTATTATCATTTGATTCGTGTTTTTATCTTAATTATTCCCAAAAATCCAAAAATACTCTTTATTACATTTTCCTTACAATTAATTTCATTTTTCCAAGATTCACAAACATCAAAACCCCTTGCCATAGCTTGCATTTCATGACACAGAGTTAGCTTAGATCAATTCATTAGGTTCCAATTAAGTGAGATGACCCAAGGTTGCATTTTATACTGCAGTCCTTGGAATTAAAATTTTGATTTGACATCTAAGGGTAAGAACAAGAAGGCTTCGAGTCAAAATGGCGTCGTTGCATACTTAGCATTTTTACACCTACACAGTTTTGAATATTTCTTTGCATAAATTTTGAAAACTCATACAAAACATACTGAACTTTTTACACATTGCATACTTAGCATTTTTACACCTACACAATTTTGAACATTTCTTTGCTGCTTTTTTATACATACATTTTACTTGCATACTTTACTCTTCATACATACTTTCACACATCTATACACTTGCATCTATCACATCTCACCTTTTATCTGACTTTGTGTGCTTGCGACTAAATTTTGTTACATCTTCTTTTCATTTGAACTGTTTCTGTGCATGCCCTGAAGAGCTAAACTTGTTCCTTTCCAACCTAAAATTGAGAGACGCTTGAGGAAGATTAGAAAAGAGAGGAAAGAACAAGAGAAAAGTAAGGTAGTTGTGGAAGAAGAATCTAGTCAGCCAAGTAGTGAGAGTGAGTCGATAAAAAGAGTGATCATGGCTGAGAACCCAGCTTTTATGCAAAATCCTAACTTTCATGCTAACCAACCTAGAAATGGTGATAATGGAGGAAATGGGGAGCATAAGAGAGTTGGAGAAAATAATAGGAATCAGAGACGGAGGACCATTAGGGAAGCAACAACTTCTGACGTGAATTATGACCCATTTACTGCTGCTTGTCCTAATTTTGATGTTAATTTTGAAGTTAAAGGATTACTCATTAACTCTCTTCCTAAATTTCATGGCTTGACAGGAGAAGAAGAAAAGAAGAAGAGAAGAAGTCAAGAAGAGAAAAGTTAAAGTATTAGAAAGCATTGTATTTCTTGATTTTATTCGTCTGAACAATATTTGATTTTATTCATCTTAGCAATATTTGATTTTATTCGTCTAAATATTATCTTATCTTCTAATATTATGATTATTTGTTATCATCAAAAAGGGGGAGATTATTAAGTCAAGAAGACTTCACTTCTATTAATTTGATGACAATCAAATAATAATAGTCTTAGAAGTGTGTGAATTGTTTTGATAAGTTTGTTAAGTGTGCGGAAAAATGTAAGTGACATGAAGTCAAACCCAGAAGATACACGTCATCGCTAGAAGATGTCTTAAAAGTGTGTGAATTGTTTTGATAAGTTTGTTAAGTGTGCAGAAAAATGTAAGTGACATGAAGTCAAACCCAGAAGATACACGTCATCGCTAGAAGATACACGTCAATGCTAGAAGATACACGTCATTGTTAGAAGATATGTACATGTCATCGCTAGAAGATACACGTGACACCAGAAGAAGCTTGACAACAGACGAGGTGATACCAGAAGAAGCGTGACAATAGACAAAGAGACACCAGAAGATAGAAAAGGAAACTATTCTAGAATGTCAATCAGTCAGTTAGTTGGAGTTAGTTACAACTTAACTAATAACAGTCTCTAGAAGATTCAAAAAATAGTTTCTCAAGAAGATAGTTGAAGACTTAGGATATAAATATCAGTTTGATTCATAAACTAAAAACACAATTTTTTACAAGAGAGAAAATCTGATTGTACAATACTTAGAGAAACTCTTTACTCAAGTGCAAAATAAAAAGAGAAAATACAACTGTAACGAGAAGCTCAAACAACATTTTTCCTAGAAAAAGAAAGGCTAGAGCTTGGAGAGGCTAAGAAAGCAGATAAAGAATACTTTGTAAGAGAGACCTGAAGAGGCTCTGCAAGTGTAGAAAGAATACTTGTAAGGTTGACGAGTATAGTGAAATCTCATACAAACACTGAGGACTGGACGTAGCCCAAGGTTAAGGGTGAACCGGTATAAAATCGCAACGTCTATTCTCTAACCCTTATCTTTTAATTTTCTTGTTGTTAGAAGAGTAGAAAATAATTTTGCGATTACACTACTCATCGACTTAAGTAAATTGCTTTGTGATCATTTGAAATTGTAAATAAATCCAAGAAATTTCTAAAGATTAATATTTGTGAAGATTTTACACAATTTAACCCCCTTCTTATGTATTTTACATATTGTACGTGATTTCTATATTAACAAGTGATTTACTTTAGCGGCCACCCTTCATTCCTACACTCAAATGATCAATTCTTACCCTAAACCAACAACAAACATAAAAGAACAACCATGAAGATCAAACTAAACAAAAACACATAAACTAAGTCCTAAAATACAATAATAACAACCTATTATGCAAGAAACACATGCCAAATACTTAGAAAAAACATGTACTAATGAACAACTATCAGTTATCATAATAGTTTAGGATACTTTAGTTCACTAGCTCTGAAATGTTTATTATCCTGGTGCATTTATTATATTTCATCTCTTGTTCCTCTATACAATCCATACGATTTGATATATAATAGTCAAGTATAAACTCAATAATTAAGAACAAGAGAATAAAGTCAACTAATAAATAATGAAATTATGCATTGTTAATCCAAAATATCTACACAAGTTACATCCTTAACTCTAACTGAGATTTCTAGTAATTAAAAATAAGAAAAATAAAACTTAAACAATTCGAACTCAATATAAGGGAAAGAATAGAAGAGAAGATTTAGAGAGGTTGTTATGGACTCCTCCAATCCTATTATGATTTATGTTTTGTTTCTAAGAAAGAATAAAATTATTTAAAGAAAAAGGCAAGGTGACTATCAAAAGCCTTTCCAAGGGTCTCCTAGGTTAAACTTAATAAGAGCATTTATAATTAAAGTTATAAAAAGCAAAGTCCTAAAATGTTTAAACTCTAGAATTAACACATCTTGATAAATTGTACGCAAGAATCAATTTTGATTTTTTATGAAATTTTTATGCATCGTAAAGTAGTGTGTAACTGATGCTAGGATTGTTATGTAAATTTATATGTAAAAGCAAGACAAGTTTGACACTGTCATATGCACCACTTTGTTATTGGTCTTGTGTTGCTTCTAGACTTCTCTGAACTTTGTGAAAGATAAGTCGCAAAGATAAGAGCATATCTTCTTGTCAATTATGGCACTTATTGTGATATCCTATTTTTCAGTATATGCTTAGGGTTTTCCTAGATTAAGTATTGCATATACATGCATAACATTAGCATTCATACACGAATTGATATTTGTACATATTACAAGTTAGCATATGCACTCAATTGACATGTCCCGGGGTATGAAAGAAGTTAAGTGAACATGATGTAAATTATGATTTGGTATGTCTTGAATTTTGATATGTTTGGATTTCAATTAGTAAATTGGGATTAAATGTTTTTGATTGAGAGATTAATGAATTAAATGTATAGTTGGTCTAGAAGAAAAAAATGTCAAGTGGTAAGAAAAATTGATTTATGGAAATTAGGATGATTAAGCCTAAAATTGAGTGACGTTTGGAATAGTTAAATTGGTGACAAATAGACTAGTAATTAAAAAGCAATTAGATCAATTAGTATGTGACAAGTGGAATAATCTTGGAGTGACATATGGACTGATTAGTAGGAGAAAATGGTTACTAAATGTGTGGATTAGTGCCAACATCTTGATTAGACAAATATAGTACATACCTTAAGACAAATGTTGACATTAGAAGGTGACATATAACATGTGATGTAGCAAGTTTCTGTAGTTGAGTTTTGTTGCTTCTTTCCTTTGTTCCTTTCACCAAAATAGCTCCTTCTTTATTTGTAATTTTAATTGAACCCTAGTTAAGTTTCTACACCGAAACCATACGTATATCCTTCACCAAATTTCCAAGAAAACTAGTTGAATGTGATCTTCATTTTTGCTGTCCAAAAATCACCTTGCTTTCACCATAAGTTTGTGTTGATTTTTGCTTGCTTGGGAGGATTGGTTAATTTGGAATTTTGTGTTAAATTGGAAGCCTAATAGGTAAGTAACAATCTGAGTTTTATGAAATGTCAAATGATATAAGAATGATGCTTGATTTGGAATGAAATGCATGTGGTATTGGTGAAGACATGTGTCGAAAAATGTTGCATAAACTTGCAAGTTTTTTTGTTTTGTTTTTGGTATATGGAAACCATGGAGTATAAGGCATTATGTGGATGTATTGGATCGGAATTTAATGTATAAAGAAGGTGGATTTATGCCTAAGAAAGCTGCTAGAAGAGTGTTCTTGAATTGAGAAAGAATTAGACCTAAATGCATGATAATGAAGGATAGATTTCTAGTTCGATTTTGATGCATGAAAGACTAGGATTTGTGAGCTGTTAATTGAATGATTTTGAACTGCAATAGGAGAGGTTATTGATGAGGAATTGAAGTATTATTCAGGCCTAATAAAGGTATAATTGATGAACTATAAAGAGGTTGTTTTAACTTTGGCATAAACTGTAAAAAAATCTGCAAAAGTGAAAGAAGAATTGCTGGAATATGTTAGCTGTAGTGTTTTCACTGAAAATGCATCTGTATTTTAGCCATATCTTGATTTGTAGACATCATAATGGGATGATTTTAATTTTATATTAAACTAGAGACATATGGCTATATTTTTTATGAAGGAATCGAATTTGAATTCTATCTCTAAGAGCTTCTAAATTTGGCTTGAAGTTAAGTTTTTGGATTCTATCACTGTTTGAGAATAGTCTGTAGTATTTTTGGTATAACTCTAGTAATAATGAGCCAAATTGTATGGATTTTAGTTCATTAGAAACTTAAGACATAGAGGAACATTTGTTTAAAAGAACATATTCTCTAGAAACCTTAGTTTCTATGTCGTAATGGCCATAAAAAACTGACCCGAAACTTGTCCTAAGAAAATCTGGAAAACTAATGAAGGAATTGAATGAGAACTTTTGGATAACCCATCCCACGATTGTGGAAAGCCATATACGATTGTGGAAATTGCATGGAAGTAAAGAAAATGTTCTTTTGTGTGATTCTTGAACCAATTAAGGATTAAGGTATTTAACTATGATGCATTTAGACTTGATTAAGGTTTAAAACAAACATAATTTGATGTTGGAAAAGTTGGTTAAATTTATGGTTAATGAATGGAGCATGATTAAGTCTGCTTAAGGTATTAACCTAAATACAAACAAGACATATCCAACAGACAATATGTGAATGATTATGAATTATGATTAAGGAAACATACCCGGGATAGTCATTGGGCATGCATTGAATATGACATATGTATATATGTGCACAAATTAATAAGTATTTTATTGATTGACTTTGAAATGTGAATTATGTGTGAATTGTATGATTTTAGACGCTTAAGTCAGACGCTATTTAAACATTGCCGGATCATCTAGGCAATAGCATAAATTGGAGCATACTGTGAGTCAACCTAAATGATTTTCCTAAGATTGATTTATTCTGTTTAACTTCCAATTATTGAATTGTTTGCGATTTGTATGTGAATTATGGACTTTAATGGTCCGAGTAGTTTAATATTCAGGAATGTATTGGAGTGCTCTATTTGCTTATGAAATTTGACTGATATCTATTTGCAACTGAATTTTGAATGATTTTAGAATACTCAACGAAAGTTGAATGCCAGACTGTGGTCCGATGAATATACGATTATGTTTGTGCGTCATAAGTGAATGCTATTCATGGCATATTCTATTATTTGATGCATTCAAAAAATGCATGTTCAGATAAAGGCATTCTGATCAGAGTAGCCAGTCTGAAAGAGCTTTAAGCTCAGAATTCTTCACATAGAGCTTTGCTCCGTGATTTCTGTATCTAAATGAGCCTAATGAGCTAGTATTTGTGTCTGAAAGACGCTCAGTCACAACAAATGATAACGAATCTGGAGTCTCATATACATCTGCATTTGTATATTTATGATTATGAAACCATTTTTGAAATTGTGATGATAAAGTGATATGCCATGATAATGTGATTGATTGGGCTATAAATGTTCTAAAAGAATGTATGTGAAAGGTGTGTCATTCATTATGTCTTATTGAGAAGGAAAATGTTTGTGAAATTGGTTGGTTGTGTGATATTTGTGTATTTGACTTGAGTGAGATCATCAATGGTGATTCACTCATTGAATTCGCAAGACTCATCAAAAATTGCGATGTGACTTTTTAGGTACAAGACAAGAGACCTAGTTCCTAAGATTTTCTAAAGGAACATTTTGGATTAAGATATGGTTTAAAGGTTTGTCAGTTGACATAAGGGGAGTTATATATTGTATATATAGTTTCTTTAACATATAGAACTTTTTTATAAGGGATTGTAAACTTTCTCATGTTTGGTAATGTAAATATTTGTTTTAGTGACTACAATGTAAACTTTTGTCAATGAATGAAATGAAATGTTGAAGTTTTAAGTATTGTATATTCTTTATGATGTCATTTAAGAGGTTATAATTGCTCTAACATACCATTGTCATAGAATATGTACTTAAATGTCCTCTTGATATTTAATTATATACTCTATGATAGTGGGGTGTTATACTTGTTATGCCCTTTTCCACTAACTTCGTTATTTTTTAGCACCTTTGAGCTAGAAATGAATTGTAATGTCTTTTTATAAAGTTGTTTTTTTTCCATCTTTTATCTTCCAAATGACTCCAATGTCTCTTCATTTGGACAAAGATTGAGAAAGTTATACTCAATTACGTGTTTTTTTTTCTTTCTCAAAATCATTAACTATAAGACAATAAACTAAACATAGCAAAGCACTTTTATAAAACATGTTATAAAAATGTCAAATATTAAGTAATTTAATTCCAAATAACATATAAAATATAGAGCTATTATTTAAGATCTCACTTTTGCCATCATATTATTCACGCTCTCAACCTTATGTATGGATTTCAAATATGACAAACAATAATGTTAGTATGACTAAATTCACAAATGAAGCAATCTAAAATATAATTGCTTAATATTGTTAATTTAAAAATGTTATTGAATACATTGTAGACTTTCAAAATTAAGGGTTGTTCTAATTTATATTCATTAAAAATACAAAATGGAAGAAGTAACTAAAATTACTTCCAACAAAGGTATCTTTATAATTTATACATTTCTTTTTTTGTCATATCTTTTTGCTATTAGTCTAATCATATTTTTAACAATGGTGTTTTATGTTTCTAATTTATTTATAAATACCAATTTGTATCAAGGCACAATTTTTTTTATCGAATTAATTAAATTCTACATTTAAGGTTTCATCTCCTACTCTGTATTTTATTTTAGAAAGAAAGAAAATATTAAACAAAATTTTGAATTGCCATCTATTTATTACTTTTATTGAGATATCTCTTAGAATGAAATATTTGAAAGTTCTCACTTATAAAAATCTTTTATTTACGGTGGATGTAGTAAAAACCATTTTAAATTGGAGTCATTCTACATTTTTTGCAGAAGTCAGTTATTACTCCAGAAAATTTATCACATAATATGAGAAAATAGAAAAATCAGTTGACATTAACGAAAATAAAACTTGAAGATAGTTTTAGTCTTTAGAGGGGGGGAAAAATAATTGCTCTTGAAATCTGAATCGCACCCGCGTTCCAAGCAATTGATTGGACTCAGAACTAGAACGACGTAGAAAAGAAAGAGGTGTTGAAACAAATCAAACACGGACCAACACTTTTAAATAGGGTTCCGAAAGAACTGGATTATTTTGTTTTAATTTTAATTGACCAACTAAAGTAAAAACAAAATTTTGCTATTGGTGTCCATTATTTTATTTTACTACAACACCTTACGATTGTCACTTGATCCTTTTAGCAGATCTATCGGAACTTGTTTCCCCATGCTTAATGCGTAATTTGTTTAGTTTATTTCCCTTAAAAAATCAAAATTAACCTCGGGATATAGGTGAATTAGTAAGGGATTCTTCTGGTTTAAGTGAGGTCACAGGTTCAAATCACCCTTGTATATATAGTCGTTTAAAACTTGGGGCTAAAACTTTGCAAATTGGTTATTGGGTAGTAAAAATTGTAACAGGCGTGCTGGAAGCTATTCCTGTAATAGAATCGCCTTTGGTAGAGTTATTGCGTGGAAGTGCTAGTGTAGGACAATCCACTTTGACTTGTTTTTATAATTTACACACTTTTGTATTACCTCTTCTTACCGCTGTATTTATGTTAATGCACTTTCCAATGATTGGTAAGCAAGATATTTCTGGTCCTTTATAGTTTATAAAGAATATAAATCCTAGATATTTGGAATAACTCAGTGATCACTTGGGGGAGGAAGAAGAGTATTTCATTGTTACAAATATGGATTATTAAAAAAAATAAGATTTCCGTCTCAGCAAATCATTTTTTTTCCACAAGGGGTCGTGATGTCTTTCTATGGGATCGCCGGTCTATTTATTAACTCTTATTTGTGGTGCACAATTTCGTGGAATGTAGGGAGTGGTTATGACCGATTCGATAGAAAAGAAAAAATAATGTGTATTTTTCGTTGGAGATTTCCTAAAAAAAATCGGCACATTTTACTCCGATATCTTACAAGTGACCTATCAAATTCGAGCGATAATTAGTCTAAAAAGTAGATAACTTAAAAAGTCAAAAAGTAGATAACTTCAAAGGTAACTCCTTATGATTAAAAGTTCAAACCTGTTTAAAGCACCCCGTGAAAAAAAAAAGTAAAAACAAAATTTGGAGACCAATTTAATGTTTTATTAAATGAAAGAAACCGGGGCCTCTTATCTTCTTGTGTCAGATTGTCTTCAACTGAACCTTATCTTCCACTGCCAACGACCTACTCAGAGAGTAAAGTGTCTACAAAGCTCAGAAATTTACAAGTGACAACACAAAGCAAATTCTTGAAGAATCTTCTCTTGATAACTCCGATATATCCGTCTTCGAAATGCTTCTCCACACTTGCATGCATACTCCACCTCTGCGTGTCCGCAATAACCACCTCTCTTTGTGTCATTCTTTTTCTTCCCTCCCATTTGGGTCTCTAAAGTTCGAGCCTAACAAGCGCACTTTCCAGGTGATACATTGTTGTCATGGTTCTTTGTTGTTTTATTAAATTTCTTCTGTTTTTGCATACTGTTCGTTGCGTGTTATAAGCTTCTTGGTTAGCCATGTACATGTAACGGAGAATATAAGGCAAAACGTGATGCGGTAAAGTTAATTTTTCAAGTGAATCTCATGATAATCTTATAACGGAGAATATAAGGCAAAACAAGATAAGCTTCTTGGTGGCTTTGGAAGTCAATTTCAAAATCCATAGCTGAATTAAAATAGCGATGTTTTAGTGAATGGGAGGATGGGAAACATAATTTCACAATTATTTATTTTAAATGGAAAGCACCGTATAGAACATTACATATTGCATTTACCAATTTAATATGTTTGCCATGGTAGTCCTATGAAAAGCATCTTGTAATGGGTAGGCTTTTGTTTGACTGAAAACACACGTACTTTTGTTTACTACAAGTATTGCTAGTGATCTCACATTCTATTTAATGAATTAGTTGTTTGGGAAACCGGCCATGATCCAATCATGGATGCAGCGGGAAAAAAAAAGTGTATATATATATATATATATATCAAATCTCAATAACTGAATAACTTGAAAAACATGAATCATAAAATAAATGAATCGTACTTGATTTGAAACTCCTGCTGAAACTTTTTCCAAGACCTTTTCGGTATATCAACTATGAATTGTCCAAGTGTCCAACCTTTTAATGGTATTTACAAAGCAAAGAGCAAAAAAACTCAACTTTTGAGAGGAATAAGCAAGAGTGTTATTCTGAATTCTTTACGCTTATTTCCTATAAATAGAAAAAAAGTATTTAAAGTCAAGTCAAACTTTAATTGTAATTTAATTTAATTTAAATAAAATGAAATATCTCAAATTTGATTTTTGAAGTTTCTCAAACTTCACTATTAAGTTAAAGTTAATTTAAATTAATTTTTTTCTTATGTGTGACCTATTAGCATGCACTTCTCCCTATTCTAATAGTTTCCTTTTCTCTAGAGAATTAACGTTGTAGCCTTCTGGCCAGGTCTTCTTCCAATCAAATAATCTACCAGACCAGATCACTTCCAGAGAAAGTCATATGCTGAGTAGGTCATTTTGTTCTCTGCAGGTGTATGTTCTGGCTATCCTTTTCGTCCAATGGTTACAGATTCATTAAGTCAATCTATTATTTCTGCTGGCTCCTTTATTTTTTGAATGAATTTCACTATCAAAATTACTATCATGGATTTTTAGTCAATACTAGTACCTACTTTAACACTGTTTAAGTTAATGTTTCTTAGTCTACCTTTCATGGTTTCTTTTTCTTGTATATATAAATTTGAGGTTTCATCTACATCTGATCTCAGCTACTCACAGATTCATTTCCTTCTGATGTTTTTGCTAGCAATTTTATTGCCAGTGAATGATCTCAAGACATAATTTCCTCATAATCTTGACATTAGTTTACATGCTAATAACAAAGTACTTAGGTTTCCCTTCAATATTTTACAATACATATCTCCACCCCAGTGTCAGTTCCAAGCTTGAATTTGTAGTACATATGATAGAAGAGCCAACCTAGTGCCTGATCTGCCTGCATCTAGATGGACACATTTAACCAGGCATTTTTTTCATCCATAAAAAGATGCCAATTTTCCATCTATACATGGAAAATAAGTGCTGGATTGTTGCGATAACACCCGAATTATGATAATTTTTTGGCCATGCACCTAGTTTTGGACTTAATACCAGTTAGGGAAAGGCCAACAATCCCCCAACTATACTAAATTTTGAGTGTTCAACTGACCACTTAAATCAAGAAAGCAATTTGACCCCTATTTAACTGAACATTGCAGAAGTCATTGACATAGTGTAGTTGACAGTTTTTGTTGATCCACTTTATTCTAGGAGTATTTGTCTTCGTCGTGGTTTCAATTCTCAAATTCAATAGATTTCTTTTTACAATGTTTAAGGGACAATGTAAATGTTAGGTATCATGTTGTATATGTCAGTGAATTTTAAAGGATTATATGACACTTCTGCCAAAACCCACCCAGTTACTTACCTAGTTATCAAATCTTTTTACTCCAAGGAAAATTGATCCACCATCTTCTGTCAATTAGATGACAAGTTAGAAAGTTTAGTAATGTGATCAGGTCACTGATTCCTGAACTTGTATCATTAGTTGCCAGTAAATGCAAAAGCAACTTTTGTAATATGTCAAATGATTTTTGTGTATTCCATACTATTCCTTGACTGAAACTTCTTCAATCATTGTTCCTATACTTGTGTCTTCATTCATTTCTTGTTAAAATGTGGACGAAGGCAGATACAGGAAAAGCAATTGCTCAAAAGACTACATTCTTCAAGAATTGTGAGAGTAATTTCTCTTTCTCACTTGTGATTTCACTTTATTAGAACCTGATTCTGTGACAAATATGTGAGATTATTATGCATAATATGAGCAGCATATTCCTGTATGTAAAATACTTGTGATATTATATCCATTCAATTTTAGATTTGATTTTGTTCTTCACACACATTTTTGGCCTGGAATTCATTGGAGTACTTCCAAACGGCTTTTATTGTAATCACTATTAGTCACCTATGGTTCATAAACCCAAATTATAACCTTTCCAGTTCCAACGTTTGGTGCTGTAATGCATTATATCAGGATTTATGTATCTTGATGACTGAGATATGCAGATGATAACCTGGTACGGCTGTATGTCAATGAATCTATGGTCCTGTATGTCAATGGATATTTTTTGCTCTAGAGTGAAAATGGGACACAGATTTGTGAGTAATTGTGGACTTTTAATTTCCTCCAAGTAGCAAGATAGTTTTGATGATGTACAAGAAGGCCCAGGTTTCTTCATACTTTAGGTCTAAAACTTGTCGCCTGCGTTTTTGTTTCAATTCTACGCACGAAACATTTTGGTTGGTTAAATCTTAAATAAAATATTGCTAAAAGAGTGGCAGCTAATTTTTGCTCAAACTACAGGAATCTCCATTCAGAAATTCTATTTCCATCATCATGTTGTTTTCCCTATTTGAAGCACTAGGGCTACTAAAAAACATGTCTGTTGTACATTGGCATTGTCATATCCTGTGAATCAGTATCTTCTTCATGTAATGCATATTAATGCAATCGAATCATTCAATCACTAAAGTGGCTAAGTTTGATACTTGTTATCAAGAATTACATTTTAGATCATTGTGCTGCAAACTTTTTCATACCTTTCATGAGTCGGTGGGAAAAGATTGAATACAGTGTGATGAGATAAAATTGTTTTTCCATACCAAATCACCGTCTCTCCAGTATTCCTTACAGATCCTGTGTTGCTGTTTTGATCCTGATTCACTTGTTAAATCTTTCAAAATCATATATTGGAATATTCTTGCAGTGTACTTGAACAACCTTCTCAATATTGAGGACGTGCTGCTTTCAGAGAGACCTAAGATTTGGGTGTCTGCATTCTCATCAGGACTAGTTTCATTCATGATTTCTTCACAAGTGGTACATGCTGAGGGAAGTATTAAAAGTGATGTAGTGTATGAGGTTGGGGAGTTATTCGAATTGGGAATCCAGCTCTCTTATCTGCTTCTGTTGTTAGCTTTGCTAGGGGCTGGAACCTTCTTTGTCATTCGTCAAGTTCTTGTACGTAGAGAACTGGACCTTTCTGCTAAAGAGTTACAGGTATCCTGTTTTTGGAAATTGAGTTACAGGTATATTTGGTTATTAATGGATAATTCATTGTTCTACATTTCAGATGATTCATTGTTCCTCTTTAGGATTATATTATTTCCTCATTTTTTGTCATTCTAGGATTCAGATGATCTTTTGTTCCTTTCTCATTGACATTAGGATTATTTTCTGCTTCATTGGCCATCAGAAGTTGTCTGCATTTGTATTTTTCTCAAGTCAACAGAAACAAACATGAGCATTCATGTTCATGTACAAACTCTATATATCATCTTGTCAAGTGACCATATGCAGTCTGTTGGTCAGTAAAACCCTAATTTTCCTTCTGATTTTGGACCTCTTTAATTTTAGGAGCAAGTAAGAAGTGGTGATGCCTCAGCAACTGAGTTTTTTGAGCTCGGTGCTGTAATGCTTAGGAGGAAATTTTATCCAGCTGCTATAAAGTACTTACTCCAAGCAATTGAAAAATGGGATGGGGATGATCAAGATCTTGCGCAGGTATGATTGTAGCTCACCTTGATGTAATTAACTTATCGGATGAATACAATATTTTGTAGCACTTTCAATGATTTTTTAGCGTTCAAAATAGCAAGAAATGTTCCTACTTCAGGGGTATTTTCTTTTGGAATTGAATCCATATATCAATCACTAATCACTTTAATAGAATAATACTAACACCATTGTCAAGTGTAGTCACTGTCCTAAAACTAGATATTACATTTGTTGGATTTTACCTCTTTTGTTTCCTACCTTCTGAGAATGTCACTTCAAACTTGTCCTTAACTTTTTCATATAGCTGGGAAATGAATTATCCACTTTGGCAGAGTAGAATTTAGTAAATGAGAAATTGCATCACTAATTATCAACCTTATCCTCTCAACACCGACGGAGCTACATGGAGCTACATGGGTGCATTGGGCCCCCAAAGTTTTTTTACAAAATTATTTGTAATATATATATATATATATAAAAGGATAGAGTTATTTAAGAGTCAGTAGTATACTGGGCCCCCAAAAAATTTAAAAAATAAATATTTGGGTCCTCCTATATTAAATTTCTGGCTCCGTCACTGCCTCTCAAACTCTATTGTGGTAATAATGCTCCGCGAAACCTTGGTAAAAGTTCATCTAGTCATGCTCTTCTACTTTAACAATATGTGCTTAGATTTAACTACTTGACCCCAGTAAAAAAGATACAGAGAAGAAAAGGAAAGAAAAGAAATGTTTAGGTTGCACTGAATATCTTTTGTTCACATTTCGAATATATATGAAACAGGTTTACAATGCTCTGGGCGTCAGTTATGTACTAGATGGCAAGCTGGAGAAGGGAATTGCTCAGTTTGAAATGGCAGTGAAGTTGCAACCAGGCTATGTCACGGCTTGGAATAATCTTGGTGATGCATATGAGAAAATGAATAACTTGAAGTCTGCTCTGAAGGCATTTGAAGAAGTGCTGCTTTTTGATCCAAATAATAAGGTAGCAAGGCCTAGAAGAGATTCGTTGAAGGATAAGGTACAAATGTACAAGGGAGTACCCGTCAAATCGAAGGACAGATGATTTTGTAGTTATGATATTTCAAGAAGTTTTGTTTTTTCTTTTTCTTTTTATAGTTTTGATCTCTTTGCAAAGATGAAGACCTTTTTAATTATACGTTTTGTCACCATACATAATCCAGTTGCATATGTTTACAGCCAAGCCTTTCTGTTTTACTTTATCGGATTGTTGGATATAAATTTTCAAAGGAGGTTGAAACTTCCACCATTTTATCTCTAAAATTTCCAGCAAAATTATACCGGATTCGTGGGTTATATCACCTTTGACTGGTGAGAATATAAGCTCAACTTAATCTTGAGACTGGTGCACATATAATATATCCATTTATTTTCATCAGTTCGCTTACTATTTATCTTTATTCATAATTCAAGTTGACTTGCTTTCATCTTCCTCACCAGCCAAAATCATAGCTAACAAGACTCGAGTAAAAGGATGTTAAAAGGTGTTTCCTCCGGGACATTCTTAACGTTTTATAAATCCCGGATAAACTAACAAAAGAGTTTATATTTTGCGTCTTTTTGTTGTCAAGAGTGGACCTTCAAAATAAGACAATAAAGATAGTTCAGAGTAAACCCTATGCAGGTGCCCTTCTTACCCTTACCATGGGCGGGCCTCCTATGGTCCATGCATGCCAACCACGTCTTATCTATTTGCCATTTCTTTATATTCATCTTTATTTTTACTTGTGTTCTGGTTTACTTATTTTAAATTTAATACTTTAAATTCTTTTTTCTTCACCATTTTCATCGTCGTCCTAGTTCAAGAATACATTTTATTCTTGGTTGGGTCGGCGGTGCAAGGCCCAGGTCCATCTTCACACGTTCACAGTCCGTCCGACCCATCGGGAGTTAGATTCCCATGCAAATGCAAAGATCTACGTAAACCTAACATTCGTGACATATATAAGGTACTATTCTACCATGATTCAGGTATGAGACGAGAACCCTAGCTGTTCTTCTGTATTCTTAGCTACAAAAACCTCACAAAAATACTGACTTGAGCGTCGGAGGGGCTTTCCGGGAATCAATTCCCAGCCCGCAGTTATTTGTTTTGCAGGTATCTTATAGTCAGAATCGCACAGACCATGGACCAAAATAATGACGTTTAACCTCAGCTGAATCAGGCTGAACCATTTGGCGCCCACCGTGGGGCCCGGCATCAGGGCACCACGTCCAAAACTACGCAGATCAGTCAGGCGGCGGCAACCAATCCTAATATTGCCGCCGTCACGGCGCTTGCACTGCAAATGATGGCTTTGTCTCTACCTGCTGTTCTCCCACCGGTACACCCTAACTCTCGTACACAGTCTTCACAACCGAACGATCGCCCACCATCCCAAAATCAAGATCAAGAAGAGCAAAGCGTAGCCCTGGAGGACGCTGAAGCCAATTCCCATCTCCACTCTCAGCACCCCCTGGATACCAATCCTCCACCACCACAGCAAACCCCTCTCACCCAAAGACAGATAGAGGAGGCGGCCGAGCAAGTGATCCGTCAAATTTTGCAATCTAACCAGGGACAACAGTAAGCCTCCGCTCGACAGTTGGGTGCAATGGCCGATCATCATCCTGTGGAAGCTCTAGGAAGAGTCGTGGATGTCCGGATCAATCTGGACCGGAATCCCTACGCGAGCCGAGCGTCCGCACAATACAGCTCCCCCCTCATTCCAGAGATCCTAGCTAGCCTCCAAGCGCTCGGCACCAAAATACCGACGCCTGAAAAGTATACTGGAAAGACCGATCCCCTAGATTATCTGCAGTATTTCCAGTCGATGATGAATCTACACTGCGTCCCTGATGCTATTCAATGTAAGGCGTTCTGTACTGCCTTCCAAGAAGGAGCTCGGCGATGGTTCAATAGCCTGCCCTCGGCCAGCATCACTTGCTTCGAGGAATTTAAGCGGCTGTTTCTCAACCAGTTTGCAACAAGAAAACGTCCACAGAAGACTGCCTTGGAAGTCATGCAGTTGACTCAGGGAAGAGATGAGAGTTTGCGGGAGTTCATCACCCGGTTTAATAACGAAGCTGTGGAAGTTCCCGACCTCACCTGCTCGTCCATGTTGGCGGCACTCATGAGCAACACATGCTGGACCCCAATCTCGGAGCCCAACTATCCAGAACATAGTACCAACAATCCATTGGGCCCGAGTCCCGACCCACCCGGATGACTTGTCGGGACTGACAAAAGAATAAAAATGCGGAAGCATTACGTATATTCATTAATCATACACTCTCATTCACAAGCAAAAATTAATCAAATAGATTTCATATTATCAAAGTTTACCAATGTCATACAATTCATGCTCAAACAAAATACATTGGGATGCTAAATAATGAGATGCTCTATGTACTATCCAAAAGAGTAATAACTTAGTACAAAAGCCTCTAACTATTGAGGAGCGCTCGATGCCTTGCAATGATCAATCGTTGTCTGATGCCACACC
>JAOQMR010067604.1:0-19775 GCA_027563865.1 Erythroxylum pelleterianum | reverse complement strand
CCTGGCCCCATTCCTCTCGTTGCAGATCTATTCGATCAACTGAGCAATGCAAAATTTGTCACTAAACTGGATTTGAGGTCGGGGTATCAGCAAGTTAGAATTGCTGAGGGAGACGAACCAAAGACAACCTGTGTTACTCGGTATGGGGCTTTTGAATTGATTTTATGCCTTTTGTACCTTGATGAATCAGGTATTTCATGAATATCTCGAGAAGTTCGTGGTGATGTATCTAGACGACATTTTGGTTTATAATTCATCTCTGGAAGAACATGTGGAACACCTTCGACTGGTCTTCAACAAATTGCGCGAGAACCAACTCTACTTGAAGAGATAAAAATGTGCCTTTGCCCAACAACGCATCAAGTTCTGGGGCCATATCATTGAGCATGGCCACATTCGGATGGATTTGGGGAAGGTGAAGGCGATCCAAGAATGGAAGACCCCCTTAAATGTGACGGAATTGAGGTCCTTTCTGGGACTAGCTAACTACTATCGTCGCTTTTTGGAGGGCTACTCACGAAGGGCTACACCTCTGACTGCTCTTTTGAAGAAGGGACGAGATTGGAACTGGTCTAAAGAATGCCAAGTGGCCTTCGACGATTTGAAACAGGCGATGATAAGTGACCCAGAACAAACTTGCTCTTCCGGATGGTTTGAAGCCCTTTGAGGTACAAAGGGATGCCTCAGATTTTTGTTTAGGGGAGTCCTATTGCAGGAAGGTCACCCAGTTGCATATGAGAGTCGTAAACTGAGCGACCCAGAGACAAGATACACAGCACAAGAAAAGGGTCTATTGGCAGTAATCCATTGCCTTAGGTTAGGATCTGGAAACACTACTTATTGGGGTCCAAGTTTGTAGTGAAGACAGATAAGACTGCAGTGAGCCATTTTCTTACGCAGCCAAAGCTCCCCCGTACGGTGGCAGGAATTCTTGGCAGAGTTCGACTTTCACTTTGAATAGTTGACGGGTCGAACCAATCAAGTAGCAGATGCTCTTAGCCGGAAAGCAGAACTAGCAGCTTTCAAATACCTTTCCCACACCTCCGCCAGCCAAGTGGCAACCTCAGTGCGGGAACATATTAAGGAGAATTGGTCTAAAGATCCTACGGCTCAAGCCCTCCTGAATTTGGTGCGAGAAGGGAAGACCCGTCAGTTCTGGGTGGAGGACGGACTTTTTGATGACAAAAAGGAAAGGGGCACCGATTGTTTGTACCGAAGGTTGGAGATTTGAGGAAGGTACTCCTACGAGAATGTCATGACGGGCGGGTCATCCGGGCTGGGCTGGCAGAGGACTTTCTCCAGGAATCTATACACTTGACCCAGCCTTCGGGGAATACAAGTTCATGTTACGGAAAGTCAATACAGCGATTGCATTGTTTATGTGTCGATTTCCTCTTCTGAAACACCACATGGAAGTCTTGGCCGTAGGGTCTTTCTTCTCTTCTTGAAAGCCTGGAGCTGGACTTATTCTTCCTTCTTCCTGACTTGATTCACTTCACCGGCTGACTGACGTCTAAGATCCTCGAATTGTATTTCAAACAAGCAAAAGCAGGGAAGGGAGGGATCGACCCAATTTTTTTTCTTGTACATACAGCGCAGGTGAAAGAGCTAGCACGAAAGTAAGAGAATTTAGGTTGAATTCCTGCGACTAAGATAGCCGTTTTTGAATAACGCTCACATAATCCTAATTTTGAATAGTTTTTAAAGCAGCGGCCATACAGTCAAATTAAAACAAAACAAGAAATTCGCTGTACCAAGCCTTTATAAATATATATCCAGTTAAGGCAGTGACTGACGGATGTTCTTTCTCGCAATCAGGCTTACCAGGGCAATCCGCCCCACCCTCAGGTTGGTGAAGGAAAGAAGGAAGCATATTCTTGGGCAGAGGCCATCAAAGTCACATACAATACAGGATGAAAGCTGCGCTGCGAGCAAGTTCCCTTTCCCTTATAACCCTTTTTTAACTTTAACTAAAAAGCGATCTAGCAGCGCTCAGTTACAGTTAACAGGGAAGACAATCCCAAAGTCACTTAGGTTTGGTCGGGCAGTACAAGATCAAACATAGTGGGGTAACCTAGTCTACTTAAAGTTGGAAAGGGTAGTTACCTGACAAAGAATATAAGAGGACATTTTTTAGAAACAGCCTACGGATAGAAAGAAGGGATACCTGAAACATTCTTCCTTTCCATCAAAGGCTGTAGCGATTGAGTAGAGAACCTTATTCAAACCTGATGCGGCCATTCAATCAATAAAATGCCAATACAGGTATCCTACCGATAAAAGTCGTCAATCCATTTTTATCCAATCCCAATCTCTTACTATAGAGTAAAGCAAAGACCTTAAATAGATCCTCCTGGAAAGATTAACTCGCTAAAATGCCTATAGGAACCAGTACACTGTGATAACTGAAGACAAACCAACGAAGGAAGGCAATCGGCTCCTTGCCTCTGTCTGTTCCTTACTGGGACATGAACCCTGAGGTCAATCTTTCCCTTTCTGCTCCTCATCTATTGGCCACAGCTACAGCTAGTTTGAATAGTGATAGCCCCTTGCCATGAAGAGGGCCCGATGGTGAAGCTGCTGCGCTTCTCTTCCTATGGTTTAGTGGCATTGGAACTGCTTTCCCTCTGCCTTCACGCTCCTTGTCAGTCATAGTTGTAACTGCTTGTCCTCTTTCTTTGTCGGGTTCGGGACTCTGAATCGATCAATCGAATGGGACAACTCCGATCCTCGGTCTGTGACTGACTCGCCCATTAAGCAAGCGGCTTTCTCTCCTCTGCCTAAGATTCGAGATTGTCATATAGTCATGTCGAATAGACGGATGAGAAAGAAAGACAAAGAAGCATCACAGCGAAAGCAGAACCAAAGGGAGATGGTGCTTCCTCTTACCCATCTGATGGACTCACTTCGGTCATAGAAGGAAGAAGTCCGATATGCTTTTCAAGGCAGCTTCTCCCAATCAACGAGTGGTTAGGGCCCTTGTAGTCCGTCCTTTCTTTGACCTACCTTGAATGCAATCGAATGCTATGAGTTTACTAGACTAGCTACTGTAAATTGCTATTCTAGCACATGTGCTTCTAATAACTGTCAATTAGAAAGTCTGGGACTTAAGGAATGGAATAGGCAGCTAGCCTGCTTTACTGCTTTTCGGCTTAGACTGATTTAGTGAAGTATGCCAATCGGGGCTTGCCTTGCTCTGACTCTGGCTCTAATGGATCTTCCTTTCACTCACTGAACACCTACCTAATCTACACCTTTTAATCGAAGGCTTGAAAGTCAATAGGATTAGACTCGCTGACAGGAAAGGTAAGGGCTTTTTTGGCTGCCTGATTTCTGACTTCTAGTTTAAACGAACCCTATGGCAGTAGTCCCTAACTCGCTTTCGGACGGAGCGTCCTTCAAAGAGCGGATTCTATTCCTTCTGTCCGTGGGTGTGGGACTAGTGCAATCATTCCCTTCCTCACAGCTCCTTCTTAGCAATTGAATCCACTACCGGTGTGTTCTAAGAGTTGGATAAAATCTTAGGATAATAAAGTAGGATATTCTCTAGTTAAAGTAGGAATGATTAAACCCCGGCTCGGCTGGAAGCATCCCACGGATCTTGCCAAAATGAGCACCGAGGGCGGGAAAGAAGGAAAAGTGAACCTCTTGCTTTGTTAGCAGCTACTTTGATCAACAGGAGCCCCCTTCTTATTATTAGTAAGATAGATAGCTTGAGCTGCGCGAAAGATTGACTGGAGAAAGTTCGCTAAGGCGCCCTTCCCTCACGGTACTACTTCGCTATCGGTCACCCAGGAGTATTTAGCCTTGCAAGGTGGTCTCACACGGGATTCCACGTGCCCCATGCTACTCGGGTCAGAGCGTAAGCTAGTGATGCTTTCGGCTACTGGACTTTCGCCATCTAGGGTGCAGCACTCCACCGCTTCGCCTAGCAGCACGACGCTTGTATTGCTCTCCCAAAACCCCGTTTTCACGGTTTAGGCTGCTCCCATTTCGCTCCTCGCTTTTGTTCAATTATAAAAAAAAAAAAAAGTTGATGAAGATTTGTAGCATCATTCAAGTAAATACAAATTGAGATCGTAGAAACATGAGCTTGTAATATAGCTACACCTAATTCCAGACCGGTTAATGCAAGAACTATAAATAAAGGACCTAGATCCCCTATGAAATATAAAAGATCATTCATACATAGCATAGTCCAAGCGGACCCACTTAAAATCTTTACTGAACTATGACCGGCCATCATATTAGCAAATAAACGTATTCCTGAGCTTAATGCGCGAAAACAATGAGGGATTAGCTCAAGGAGTACTAAAAAAGGTGCTAACGGCAGTGGGACTCCTGCGGGTAATAAGAAGCTTAAAAAATGAAGCCCATTTCTTTGAAATCCCACTATAGTAATGCCAATAAAAATCGAAAACGAGAGACCCAAAGTAATGAGAAAATGACTTGTAACCGTGAAACTATAAGGTATCATACCCTGGAGATTACGAAATAACGAAAAAGTCAAAGTAACCGAGATGCAAGGGAAAAACTTTTGTTTAACATTTCCGGAAAGACCACCTATTTGTTCGTTTACCGGGTTCGGCACGAAATCATAAAGAAGCTCTACCAAGGATTGCCAAGCATTTGGTACTGACTTTCCTCCTCCGTTTTTAGTAACAAAATGAACCAGAAGTAGGACCAAACTGAGAGTTAGCAGCATAAACAAAGATGGATTTGTGAATGAGAAATACAAGTTTCCTATATTCATAGGAATCAATGGGAGAATGGAAAATTGCTCAAGTGGGCTGTTGGGTGTAATCGTAAAAAACACTATTCATTTCATACCTGTAGTTCCGCTTCTTGCTCTCAAAATGAAAAAAGACTTGTCGGAAATGACCGGTTGGCTTAGTCCAACCAAGAAAGAAATGGGAGTAGCGGGCGTAAAAGTTGCTTTCTTACGAGATTTCTAGTTTTTTGAAAACCGTGCTCCTAAATGAGGCCTCTCCTTACAATTAAAGAGTTTAGAAAGGCTCTTCTTTAGCGTAGGGGAAGGAGCTCTTACTTCTTAGAAGTAGATGAGCTACCTAGATCTTTGTATATACAGGTCTCTATAATTGAAGAGAGAAGATAGGAAAGAGACAGAGGAGTACGCGAAAGGAAAGAGGGAGAAGAGAGCTATTCAAGGCTACTCGACTCGATGGGGAAGGGCTTGCTTGTGGCGAGCGGGCTTGCCTATGAATACAAAGATACTCGTTTCCGGCTTGGCTTTCAGGCTCGTTCGCTTAGGCTCGTGGAAGGAGGGCTCAAGTCTTAGGTGCTGGATCTTGCAGGCGTAGCTAGTCTGTCTTTGTTTCCTTGATCGGTCTCTCTTCTTCGTTCCATCCCCCGTTTTGTACTTTTAAAAAGGGGCGTGCTTGGTTGCCCTAAGTTGGGAATCCTCCCTTGACACTCATAGGTCGAGTTTCGGCTCGATTGACGGATTATTTTACTGGAGATAAGACTACGTGGTTAAAGAAGACCATCTCTATGGATGCGAGATTGCTGTTAGAATAGAAGCATCGGCCCGGTCCCTTTATTAGCCTAATGGGAAATCTAAGGAACCCAATCAAACTGTTACGCTTGACTACTTCCATCCTTCCTTAAAGCCAGAGGCTCCATAGATAGGCTTTACGACTTGAGTCCTTCCTTAGCTTAAGGACTGGACTCATCTAAAAGTCGGAAAATCGACTCGTAAGAAGCGGCAGTTACGCTTGATTTGTTGTTAAGGCCCAGACGAGAAGAGGAGAGCTCGTCTCTTTAAAGACAAAGCAGGCTAGAAGTAGGGTCACGCTAACAGACAGAGAGAGGAAATAGCAAAGAATCATTCGGCGCGTAGTGAACTGCCAGATAGATCAGCACAGCTAGGGAAGCCGTTGAAACCCGATCATTCGAAGCCGCACAGACAGACCGAGGGCCTGGTGCCTATGATGCTACTGGTACTGGTGCCGCTACCTATGCCTTAGCCTCTGTGAACTATGTGCCTTACTCTGAAAAAGTGGGGGTGCTAGTGATGCTTTCGATCTAACTACCTCTGCTCTGCATCTGCATCTGTCCATCGTGCTCCAGCTCACTCCGATGCCTGAAATGCTACCCGTGCTCCTATCTCCGCTCATGCCTTTGCCTTTAGCATCGATGAAGATGAAAGCTCTTCGACTGGAGCAAGGCATTAGACTATTCCGATTATTCAACCATTTCTTTCTTTAATTGCGTATAAAAAGCATCTAGGAATCGACGGTGGTCACTTCTTTTGCATCTCGACTGGGGAGCATGAAAACAAGACTGGAAGGGGGCTCAGGTATCAACGTCCTTAGCCCGCATTGATCAATATCAATAAGAATAGCAGTCGTATAGGTATAGGTTAGCGCTTCCTTGCTTGCATCCGAAGTAGCGATTCCCTTCTTCGCTCAGGAAAGTAAGAAGGAAAGGCAGAGTGGGCAGCCGCTGCTCCTTACTTAGTCAGTCTCAAGGGGCTTGCCTAAGCTTCAATCTATGATTCCATTCCTGTAGAATCAACCTAGTGCTCTCTCAACGAGGTTTTTTGCCAGCGATGCTCGAAGACGAATCGAATAAGCGAGCGCAGCTATTTCATCCGACATCTCTTGTCGTTGAATGAAGACAGACGGGCAGCAAGAATGGCTCTTTCTGCTCTTGGAGGAAGGCAGTCTTGGTGCTAAGGGCATGCTTAAAGAAGCGAGTTACTCTTAGACTTAGAAAGGTAGCGAAGGGGCGGAGGAGAGGATCAAAAGAAACTCGACTGGTTGGAGAGGAAGAGGAGATTACTGCGGGTCAGCCGGTAAAGAGTCGCAAGGAAAGAAAAAGAGCTGCTGTAGCTTTGCTTTAGCACGCACCCTTTCTCCTAATGAGGAAGGTGACCCTTTCCGATTCATGTCTGGCTCTTCCTGTATCACAGTATACCGGCTACTTTGTCCTGGTACGCAGTCCCAGATATTGAATAGCCTGGAATAGCTTTTTTCAACTGTACCTGTGCTTTTCAGTCTTCAATTCAATAAGCCAGGAAGGAAGTGCGCATTCAGCTGTGCCTCTCAGTCAGCTTGGCTTGTGCTTGCGGATCTCTTACAACTAGCGATTCACGCATCTCGAAAAACCGTGCCTGAGATAGAATAGTCTTTCGACTTTCTATTTAGTTAGATTGTAGTAGTCTTGGTCCCTCCCTTTTCTTTTAGTAGTGGCTAGCAGTGGTAGACAATCTCTCTCTTCCCGTGGAGGCATTGCCATCTTCATCCCGGAAAGCCCCCAGCAGCTAGACTATGCGAACTTCCCAATCTTACGAAGAAAAAAAAAAAAAAGGAAAGAAGGTAAAGCTACTTCGTTCCTTCACCGCCCATCTGGACTAGCCGCGCTTAAAAGAAAAGCAAAGCCATAGCAGGATCGGGAAAACAGTATCAATGTTATCATGAAAATCAAGTTTTTTATTTTTGAGATTATTATTATTTATATTATTTCCTTCGCTTGCACATACTTCTTGGGGATTCCACTCGTCGCCTTTTGTGACGGGGATGAACAAACCTGTTCGAACGGAGAAATCGACACTGGCATCGGCGCACAGGAATCCGTTGGGCCTGGCCTTCAAGGAGAAGGTGCGTCAGCTTCAGGAAGAGCGGATCCGACGGATGGTGTCAGTCCCTCTTCAATAGGAGAAAAGGTGGATTCGGGCTCGGAAAGTTGGAAAAAATATCTGAATTTATCATCATCATCCGACAAAGAGGGCAATCTCGCCCCCGAACCATCAACCTCATCCACGTGGATTGAGAAATGGCTTTCTCCGGAGGTCTCTTCATCGGCCCCAGATGACCAGGGTCCGCGGCAGAAAGGGGAAGGTGCTCTCTTTCAGCCACCTCTCTTCCGATCCCCGACAACAAAAATGTACTGAGGTCCATACGAGAGATCAAATCGGTGGTGTGGCTGCTGATTTGGATGTTGTTGGGATGAAGGATATTTCTTTTTTTGCCTTAATTGGAGTGGAGCACAGGAGTCCTGTCCTGCTGTGAAGCTGAACTTGAGATTGAAAAGATTCCAGATATTAAAGAGGTCGTAAAGCAAGGTTTGATGGAATTAACAGTTGGAGTTGGACATGTAAGTCTAACTGCCAATATTACAGCCCCAATCAAGACTGCGCCCATCCTCGATGTAGCGAATTGAGACTCTAGGTGGACTAGCCTCTCCTTTCTACTGGTCTAGCTCCACTTCTCCTTCCCCGTCCGCTATTCATGCTTGGGCTTTGGCTATCTTTCCAATTATCATTCTTACTTAATTAGCCTTTCTTCTTCGAAGGACTGATTTACTGATTGGGGCAGTCTCTCTTCGTAAGAATGGAATCTGTATGCTTTTCTTTTTATCTGCTATCGATAGCTTTGAAGAAAGGAATGAAGAAGAACTAGGTTCAGAGAAGAAGCCTCAACCTCCTTGCTTAGAGAAGAAGGCTCTTCCTCAGCAGGGAAGATTCCAGTACTTTACTTATCTTACTAGAGCAGTTTACAAACTTGACTAATAATAGCTCACTCTCCTTGACTTTCTAAAGGAAATCTAGACATGTGACTGATCCCACCATGTTCGGCTCACGCAAGGCTTGCATCCTGAGATGGGAGGACGGGCCTTTGATTCGATACGACAGCGGGGTGGTCTTGCTTTGCTCATTTTCTCTTGATACGCTTACCCTTTTTAGGTTTGAAAGAAGTAGACACGGGCAGGTTTTTCCTAGCTAGGTTGTTCGTCTCAGTGCTCTCTCGGCATGCTTACCTTCAAAAAAAAGGTACTCGTATGCCACTAGTTACTTCGTGTGGGGCTAATTAAATTGAGAAAGAAAGCTCTTTTGTTGCTTTAATGCTAGCACCTAAACCTGTGGGTTGGTTGGATGACCAGGGTATATAGAATGTGGTACCCCTTGCTCAGCATGGTTCCGACCAGCAATAAGATGATTTTTGTTGGATACAACAGGATAAAAAGGGCTAAAAAAGAACTCGAGCAGGGCTCTAGAGTAGTGAATAAGCCGCATTGAGAATGGGTGGTGGGAGGGCAGGTAGGTTCCTCTGTGTCTATTCTATTAATCCCGAGAACTGGAATATGCTTCGTTGTTAAGAGCATTCTTTGAAGCTAGAAAGCGTAATGTTTCACTGAATGGTCTTTTACTTGAAGAGCGATCTATCGGCCATAGGAAGGGAAAATGAAGATCTTGGCCTAATTGGTATTATAAAACCATCTATGCTATCCATTTCCCGCCCACCCCCTAAAGTCAAAGAGGAATCTCCCTTTCAATTCACCTGATGCGGACTCGTATGCTTCGTAGTAACAACCTTCCTTTATCGCTGGAATAAAAAAAAACCTCTGTATGCTTGGGTGAATGCCATAAGTGGATTTCTCCTTTATGGTATTGAAAAAGAGTTTGAAAGGCTCGACATAGCCTATCTTTGACCTGCTTACCTCATATGAGATTGAATCGGTCGGGTCAAAAAGAGTTTGAGCAGAAGCCCGGAAAGACCGGATCAGAAAATGAGTAGATGCAGATCTAGGTACTCTTTCTTCCTCAGATGAGGAATGGGCCAAGCCGATCTGTTTTTTGCTCAGAAAGTGCATTTTCTAGTTCGAAAGAAGCTGAATCCGGGTTTTTCAAATCCAATTCTGATTCTGTTTCGGAGCATGCTGCGCAGACTCAAAAGAGGCAAGGTGCTCATACATGAAATTCGGTTTTTTGAAAAAAAAAAAAATCTTCAAGGACTTACTCGATTCCTGACCTCTAAATAAATCCAAAGGTAGAGGTTGATTATGCCACAGCTTCATGCCAATCCTTTGAGTTTGAGTTCTATGGGTTAGATTCGGACAGATTGGTTCTAAAAACCTTTAGCTTTAGGGGACTCTTTTCCTTCACTCGTTGGTTGGTGTTCAATTCTTTTTATTGAGACTATGCCTTCCATTTCATTCTTCGTCTCCCTAGTCGCAGTATGATTGCTCAATCCAACATGTATAGTGCCGTGCCGGGGCGATAGGCGCGCCGCAGTCACGCATTCGAGCAAGAGCCCTTGTCTTTTTTCGCTATGTAAATAGAGGGCCGAAGGCTAAAGTGCTAGACCCTCAAAAAAATCATGAATTAAGGTGATAGAGTGTTACAGGAGACGCTAGGCTTCGGAATTAAAAAAAAAAAGCACTTCGTCAGAAAATTTTTCTCATCAAGTGATTGTTTGATCTGCTGCTGTTATAACTGCACAATATTCGTACTTTTACTTTCCTTTTGAGATTAATGCTCTTAATGGTGAATTGATCATTCGATATCCTTTGCCTTATGCGAGGACGGAATGGCCGAAAAGTAATGAACCCTGCGATGGCTACTGAATAACCTCCTTTTACTTTCTTAATAATAAAGCCTTTGACCTTTGTATTCGTTCGATAAATCTTGTTCAGTTCCATCCAAGCTAGGTTTTGTCTGAATCTTCGTGGAAAAAGAAGAAGCGGTTCACCAGCCACTACATCTGTGGATCCCACCAAATCATTAAACCTGGCGGCTGCTCGCTCTTTGATCAGTGATTTACCGGCCACTAGATCGATGAAGAATCTCTCCAAAATCTGCTCTTTGATCAGTGATTCACCGGCTACTACACCCCAGGATCCCACTTTATTATTCTCAAACCTGGTGGCTCGGTTGATTGGAACTCCTGTAGGCTCATCTTGCATACAAATTCTGGGGGTCCCAAGTCCTGCATTTACCAAGAACATTTCTTCCCTTAAGCGTAAAACTTCAGATTGTAAGGCGTTTCCACTACATAAGAAAAAACTGGAATTAGATCTTGGAAATGATCGACTCAAATAGATGCTCATCATAAGCTTTTTTTTTCCTCCTCCTCCTATTGATCAGAAGCATCCAGAAGCGCCGCGCCAGTAGAAAGAGTTAAGCTACTAAGCTAAAGCTGCTGTTGGGGAACGAGTGGCTAGCCCGTTTGATAGCTTTGGGTACCCACATCTCCGGCTCCTGAAGAGATGACCATCATCCATTTGACGCCAGCTGCCCCTCAACCGCTTGAGGGTAGGGGTATTTTAAAACAAAAACACAAATATTCCAAAAAAATATCATTCACTTAAGGTAGCGGCAACCCCGGCGGAAGTTTTCATCTGTAAAGTGACAATAGAACTCGCGATAAAATTCCGATTGTCTCGCTTGTGTATCGTCTCCGTTTAGTTGGTTAATAAAGGAATTGAGACTTCCTTCCATGATATTCCGCTGATAAGCATGGCGTAGGTCGCCAACAGGCTCTACCTTATCCTGCAGAAAATGGAATGCTTCTTTTCGTATAAAAAACTCTTTTAGTCATCCTCTCGGTAATACTGTTCAAAGAAAATATCTATTAGACTTTTCGCTTTTTGATAATTCTTTAGGAATTTTGCCAGATCCATTATTTCACTATCTGTCTTCGTGTCGATGTCGAGAATAGAAATAGCCAAATTTTCTGCAAAATATTGAGGATCCTCCTCTAACGCATAAGGATATTTCTCCTTAATCGCTTGGGAAGCACAGTGTTTTTTTATATGTCGGGTCAGTTCGGACACGAGTTTCCTCTGCCCCTGATGTGGGTCGAGATGAGAGGATCCCGGATGGCCTTCCTGATGTGCCTCTTGCGAGGACCCGGAAGGATAGTGATTCGAGTCTGGGCGATCCCCATCCCCCTCGCTTTGCGCACCCGGAATGAGCCCCAAACCGGAATTTTCTGGTGGCTCGGGAGGGTGGACCCCATTCATGTCTGCCCCACCACCCCAATTCGGAAGGAATTGGGCCACTGCGCGGGACAGATCATCCATAAACAAATTAAATAAGTCGGGCAACAAATGAAAGAGTGCGAACGAGGCCTTTGCAAAAATAAGACCGAAAACCAGAAACACGCGCAGTTGTAACCACATCGGCATCCTTCGAACCAGGAAAAGCTCGCTAAAGAAAAGAAAGCGACTAGCTAAATTCAATTCCAATACTGAAACAAACTTTACAAACAAAAAAAATGGATAAATACGACGGTACATTTTCTTCTCTTCTCTTATCAAACCCTCCTTCTTCTATTGATCAAAAAACTTCCAGCGGAGAAATCAATTCAATAGATTGACTTCGAAAGATATGGGCTTCTTTGGGCGTAAAAGTTGTTCTCTTATCTTAAGATATTTCGAGTTGGATGAAAAGATCGCTCTTAAAGGTTTAATAAGACATTCGATTCTCATTCATCAATAACTCGACTTCCAGCTTCTCACATGGAAGGGTCCGGTGTCCGGAAGAAGAGGAAAAGGAGTTCACCTCAAATCAAGGCAACGCGCACTCAATCCATCCATCCTGTCTGATTGAGAAAGTCTTTAGGTTCCAGAGTTCCGACCTATAAAGGAGTGAAACCGCTTCCAAAGACTCAGCGATAGGGTAGGGCGTAGTGACTACTCAGATGAAAGCTTCGGAGGAAGCATGGTGTTAAACGAGGTCGGTGAAGCATACCTTCCATCCAGTGCTATGTTTGCAAGAGAAGGTGTGATCGTAGGAGCTCAACCTGTTGCCGGTGGTTTGAGACATAACCGCTGCTAGGGGAATAAAAGGTTTGGTCCTATCCGCTTTTAGAGTGATCGCAGACTTAAGTAGGTCCCTGAGAGTCCTCGCATCACAGCCTGCTCTTATACAATTCCAAAGCATTCTTTTCATAGGCAGACTAACTACTGGATACAAGATAGGGTATACTGATTCTAAGCCTACCTTTTCTTTTCCTTACTCGCTGACAACCTTGCTTACTTTGAACTTTTTCTTAAGCTTGGCAGACTAGCTCCTAACTTCCTTGATAGAGCGATGAGCTTACTTAAATAGAGTGCTATCCTCAGTAATTACTTAAAAGAGAACCTTGCACCAGAACGAGGCTGACTCAGACTCTTACTTCGGGATAGCTGCTTTAGAACCTAACCTTATTTTGACTTCTAGGGTTTGCTGGTTCTAAAACCTGTCTCCCCTTTTTTTGAGGAAGTAAGGAAGTGGATAAACCTTATAACCCTGTAGGAGTAAGAGCCAGCTAATCCCTCTATCAGTCTAACCCCGCGAGCAAGGAAACTAGCTAAGCAAGTAATTCCAGGTCAGGAAGGGCAGAAGAAGAATTGAATAAAGTAAGGAAGTCCCGGGGCTGGTGCTATAGTAAACTGCCACAGGTACTAGGAGTAAGCCTGCAAGTAGTATTTATTAAGCAGTAAGCCCTAGAGCTCGAGATTGTAAGTTTCAGGTACTAGTTTTGCAGCAAGAGCTAGTCATTCCCCAGCGCTGTAGTAGCTTTAAAGGGGGAGGAAGTGCGAGGCGAGATGAGAACCAGCTAATCAACTAATCCCCTGTATCCTGCCTTGTAGGGCTAATTCTCCCCTATAATCCATGGTTGACCAGTATACGCTCTACTAGCCTGTCAGCCCTTTGGCTACCCTCAGTCCCCTTTTCGATGCAGACATTCGACTTGACTGTCTTCCCGTTGAAATTCTCCTGGTTTTATAAAGCAAGGAGGATAAGAAGGTGATAACCCGCTAGCAAGTGCAAGTAAACCTCTTGGCGATAGCGCTCGAGCACTTGTCTTATGTATAATAAAAAAGGGCTAGGAGCTCGAAACGGACAGCGGTGAATACTTCACAAGCAGCCGCTAGTTCAGGACTCTATTTGCTAGTCTCACGGTGAATTACCCTCATTACGAGCTTCTAGAGCTAGTCGATTAGCGACGGAACCGGGTTCCCCTAAACTCCACCGAATTCTATCCATCATCTCGGTCAGAGCGGGCTTGGACTAGTCTTTTCTCTTTCTTTGCCTTATACCGAATAACGAAAGAGTTGGAGTTTGATATCCCAATAAGGGTCGATGTAATTGACTCTCGGGGAAATCTCTCTTTGCTAGTTCATCTAGAAGCCCCTTTTCGTATTCGTCTTCATTGGGAACGGGGGAAAGAGATCTTGGGAAAAGTGTTTTTCCTAGGGATCGGGAAACTCCTTGAATCCATGTTTCCGCGCTAGTTACCTTGTGTCAAAGCTAGCACCGCAGCTCTTCCTATGGGTTTAAAACCCTACTTTAGTTCTTGTCTGCTTTTGGTCTTACTACGACGGGGTTAGGATCTTTGGTATGATTTGAAATCTACCCACATCCCCTTCTAGTTCTTTACAGACTACCTATGCGGTTAGATGAGTAGTGTTTGGAAGGCCAGAAAGGGGATCGATCAGTAGGTCAACCGTAGTATAGGAGTGAAACTGGTTCCAGGGATGCATAGGAGGATGTGGCACATGAACATTGACAAATAGGAGAATGACCTGCTCGATGGGTGTGAAAGAGGAGGCTTGGAAGCGGAGCATTCTTTTCGGTCAACAACTAGATTCTTCCCTCCAATCGGCGGTTGAGCTCGTCACATCGAAGTCAGGTATGGGCCACCTTTTCTAGGCGAAGATCACTTTCTTTTATATACGTTATCTTTAGAACATGATCTTCGGGAAGTGCTGTGATATGAGGCTTTCTTTTTTGTCTCAAACTAATGATCTGAAAGATACGTTAGTATATACCGCACCAAGCCATGCCTGAAGATGCTGATAGGGGATAGCCCTTCTCGATTCACGCTAATAGGCTATAAGGTAATCACCGCAAATGAGTTCTAATCGTGAGATCGGGGTAAGAATACTTGGCCTACGGCCAGGATGCTTTGGTTTAGGCGGGGTGAGATTCTCGTTACCTCGTTTGGGCGGTAGGTAGAGAATACCTAGGGGCGCGAGACAACTCTCTTCTTTTCTTCGTCCCTGGGGACGTGCCCAAACTCCCTACTTCTAAAGCCTAGATTGGAAAAGTCTGTCTACTTATCTAGGAACTCACTCTCTTTGACCCTTTTTTTCCGCTTTCCACTGATACCAGCAGAAAGATTTAGTTAGCGGATTCTCCCTTACTAAGAAAGAGGGCTGGGGCTGGCTACCTATTCATGCCAGGAGCTCTTAGTTACATATTTAGCAACACTTCCTCCTACGGAGTTGCCCACCCGGACACTGCTAGAGCAAAAAGACCAGTTTCTGCCCCAGATGTAAAATCCGCCTTCTTTGGGGCATCAACCAGCCCTAGAATCTTCGTATTCGACCTCTGCTTAGAAACTAGAGCGCGAAACCTTCTTTACTTGCGGTTCGAACCCCTCTTTCTCTTCCTATTTCCCAGCCAACCCCCCTGGCTTCCGGAAAAAGGAGTTTAGTTTAAGATTAAAGTCCCGGAAAACCGACTTCTGTAAAAGAGAGTTCCTTCTTACACTACGACTTCCCTCTGTGCTTTACTCTAGTAAAAAAAGACCTCATTTCTCGAATTTGGTTGTTCATACTCCTACCAGTGCTGAGAGAACTCCTGCTTCTAGTCCTAGCAACGCAACCCCGCCAAAAGAGTATTCTTAGCACCTGCCCATACTGACGCTCTATCTATAGGGCTTGAAGTTCCCCTAATCCCAGACTGACGGTCATATTCTATTCCACCTTTTCCGGCGGTACCTTTGTTCATATAGACTATACTAAGGGCTAATCGGCTAACTCTATGCTATTAGACTGGGAATGCCTGCTCCTCCTAGCGCTTGAGTCACTGTTATTAGCTACTGCTTCTCCTATTCCTACTGCTAGTTCCTTGTTCCCTCCTTTAATACCTTGGGCATAGCCCTGCTATCTTCTATTACACGATTCCGGCTGAACGAAGAACGAAGGCTACCTCTTCATACCAAAGTACGCGGGGGGGTCTAAAACAGCGAATTTGGCTATAGCAGATGCTCATGTGCTCCCAACAAGAAGGGAAAGGAAATAGGGCTACTCACCCCTCACAAAGATAGCCCAGCTATAAGCTTTGGTTTGATATGCTCTACTCTTCCTCTCAAGGGTTGGGCAGGGGGTTGTTCTCAGATAAAGATTTTTCCGCCGCCCCTTAACTTGAATGCTTTCCTTGATCTTAAAGTTTGGCCCAAGACAAGACGCGTCTTTTAAGGCTTGAAGGCTGACCGGGGGTATTGGAAAACAGAATTTCTCTTCTTCTAGCTCTTTCTGCAGCTCCTTCCGTGAAAGCAATTATAGCATCTTTTTTCGTCAATTACATCGACCCTGTTCCCGCATTAGCTCTAGCAGTAGCTCTAGCACATTAGCCCCTGGAATCCGTGGAAGCAGTTTCTTCCCTTCCCTCGGGAATAAGGGGAGTTCTAGAGAGAGCACACACAAGGAATGAATCTAGGATAAGAACGATCGGACCCGTCGTCACACCCGGCATCGTTGGAGTCGGAGCCACACCCGACCATTGAAGCAAGTTGAGTCACTTCCCTTGAATTAGGGAATGCAGCTATGACAGCAGCTAGCTTAGGGCATCGAAAAGCATCGTAAGTAAGCATGTCTTTCGGCATTAGCTCTAGAAGTAGAAAGTATAAGTAAGAAAAATATTCCCTCGGCGAATGAGGAAAAAGATAGGGATTCGGCACCAACTTTCCCCAGATTCTAGGGGCAGACTGACTAGATATAGAAAGTGTGTCTACTTATATCTAGGGGACGAGATCGATCGTTAGTAAGCATGTCTTTTCCTTTCCGAATCATTAGCTCTAGTAGCAGTAGAAAGTAGAAGGGGTCTTTCCTCAGCGAATAGTGAAAAAGAGGAGGATTCTACATCGAGTTGGGCTAGATTGTGGACGAATGGACTAGTTCGGGGACGAGAAAGATCATATGCTTCAAATCAAAATTCCTAAGCCCGGTCAACTAACATAGGTCTAACATAGGCTTCAAATCAAAATTCCTAAGCCCGGTCAACTAACATAGGTCTAACATAGGTAAAGAGACTTTGCTGGTTTGCTGGAAGAGACTTTCTTTTCTCGTATGTAAACAAGTAAACAAAACACTTGACTTTCATTTCATCGGGATTTTTAGGACAGGTTGGGAATGGAGTCATACTCCCTTGCCTCTCTCGATCTTCGTTTCGATAAACACTAGAATTTGCACGTTTGGGGTCAGTGCTTATTTCAGCTCCCCTTTCCTTAGATCAGGTTATGAGTTCCCTGTCTAACTAAGCAGCTCTTTTCCTTCCGCAGTGTAATACCGGATTAATTGAAATGCTTAACTCTTTAGACGGAATCTCTCTTCCCAGAAAGGGAACCTTAAGAACGATGAGAAGCCCTACTTGCACATGTCTGATATATACCTCTTTGTTAATAGGTAAACCTGTAAGTGAAGGGGCAACTGGTTCACCACCTTTCGGATAATGGTCTACGAGTGATCTTTCCTCCCCAAGAAAATGATGAAGTCTCGTTCATATCTTCACTCGGTAGAGGGCTTGTTTGAGCGGGTATACGGTAATCTTTCTTACCCCGATCTCAGCTAATAGAATCGTGAGATTCAAAGCCTTTAAGTTAAGTTAAGGCGGGGGTCAATAAAGTTTTGTTTTCGATGTATAACCATCCATGTCTTCCGCTTTGGTTGAGAGGTATGGCTTTTGGGGCATTCAACTAAAGGAATTACGTATTTGAACACGAGTGAAGATTCAGCCTTATACGGAAAGGGCTCTTATTCCAGGTTAGTCTGCTAAGTCTGCTCCGGACGAACTATCCGATACAAGAGAGGCATTCCCATCTGATTCAACTTACTCCAATCAGCTTTGGACAGAAAACTTTGAATTCACCTAGGCGATGTCCTTTTACCGACTTCCCATTCCCGGCAACAAAAGAGATTCCGATGCGTACTAGGGTAAACAGATTTCCCGGGGGGAATTATCTTTCCTAGGGCGCGAGCCTAAGTTAAAGTGTATGGAGCGAATCTTTCCTATTGAACCTATGAAATAGCATTGATGGGAGAAAAGTCAGTATATGTATATTCTATATAACCTTTCTCTAGCTCACCCTTCTCTTTCAATCCCCTTTGGGGAGCTTAAGGCAAAGAAAGAAGAGTTTCATAGCCAAGAAGAAAGCCAAGGGTAAGAAGCAAAAGCTAATCGGATATTTCGTAACCGATAGGCGATTCAAGCCAGACCCATGCATGGGATTGGGATTAGCCCGGCTTTTAGGAATAGAAGGAATTTTTCTCGCCTAGCCTCCTCCGCTGCCATCTTCGCCATACAACTCTAGTGAAAGTAGCAACCTAGCAACCGACAGAAAAAGAGATCTATGGGTCATCTTCACTTCACGCTGTGATAAAGAAGGCAATAAGGAGCCTATATAGCAATCACCGAGGTATCGAGCCAGAGAATTCTTTCTATCATTGGCAACTAAGCGCAAGAAGGAAAGGACTGTTCATTGAATTCCAAATCTCACAATCCGATTTCGCAAGAGCAAGAGTGTAAGCATGGCTAGGTGTGAAGCCATCTCGTCCTGTCCCACCGAAATTGAGCAAACCACCTGGTATTAGCACGAACAACGTACATTTCATAGGCAAGAAAGGAAGGTTTAGCAAGACTGAGCATAGGTACTCGCCAGAGACTCTTTTTTACTTATTTAAGCTCTACAAGTAATGGAATCGGCCGATAATCGATTTCATGAAATAGGGCTAGTCTTTCTTTCTCCCATGCTTTTTGTTGGAAAAGAACCAACCACAACTCACTATAGTTCTTCACTAAAAGTACAGGCTTGACGGTCTTACTTGTTAGAGTAAGGCTCTAATACAGCAGCACCCATAGTTGCAACAGCTGGAAAAGCACATTTTTCTCTGCCTAATTTCATCCAGTAAGGAGTCGCAGCTTGAGTAGTAACACGCACTGGTTGTATGAACATCTGCACTGCCCTTCGGCTACTTGGTAGATTAGATCCGTGGACTCCGTTTCAACACAGAAGCCTTTCTTCTACTCGTTTAATATCAATAATACATAAAAACGACTAAGCTTACTTATCTTATGGCTTGACGGCTTAACTACCGCTCTAGTTCCGATTCTTCCTTTGTGTCTTTGGTTCGCTTACGATCGGTTGTTTAACTAATCTTCTTTCTTCTAGTCTAGCTATTAAACCAATATCTCATACTCGGAACTCTCCCCATCCGGTCAGGGAAGTCATTTCACTAATCTTCTCCGGGAATAGGCACTCGCAAGAAACTCTTAGAGAGCCTTTCTCTAGGCAAGGTAGTCTTTATGGACGGACCAAAAGGTTCTGAAAGAAAGCCAGTCCTTACTCAGGCATACAAGAATATCATATACCTCGTCTGCTTTAGTCACTGGTTAAAAGCCAAAAAAACGAAAAAAGAGGTTACTAATCTATCTCCGTGAGTGACTCATCTCCGTATCCCCCCCGCCCCCCGGTCAATAGCTTCCTGGACAGCTAACAATCTTTTTTATTTTTAGGTTAGGCATCGCAATAAATACAAGAAAGAGCAATTTCAAATCCTCGTTCATCTTGAGAATATTAATCATAAGAATCATCAGTATCGAAAGCGTACTAATAAGGAATGATCGGCCAAACTAGTAGCACCGGAATCAGCGGGTTAATATGAAAGGGAGGAATCTATATCTTCATACGCTGAGGAGAGTCATCAACATCATAGGCTATATTGTAAGGCAATCCAGTCCACTAGCCATTCCACTAAAGTATCCTGACCTGAAGGTGATCAGAACGAAGACACTGAGCGAGACAACCCTTCCTGCCAGTACGCACTTTCGGGAAACCTAGCTCTCTCTAAACAAAATAGTTCAACTCTTTAGTTGACTGTTTAAAGAGGCTATAAGTTAAATAATGGTAATGACTATTGGTAGCGCCAAGAGATCTAAATAACTAGTTACCTTGTTTCACTCCACAACGAGTTCATATACA
>JAOQMR010067488.1:0-19848 GCA_027563865.1 Erythroxylum pelleterianum | reverse complement strand
TTGACAAGTTTATAAGTGTTTATAATGTTAGGAGGGTTGTAGGAGGCATGAAAGAGGGTTTGGAGGGCTTTGGGGAGTCCCCAGGTCCGTTTAACGGACCTTCTCGGGTGAATTTGGACCCCTTGCCTAGTGTATGTCCTTTAAACGGACATGGGAGTCTGTTTAACGGACCTTTTCGGGTGAAATGGTGCAGTTTGGTCGATTCATGTCCGTTAAATGGTTATGATGTCCGTTTAAACGGACATACACGGGAAAGATGGTGCATTTTGACCATTTTAGAGGCCGAATTGGACTTTGTGGTCTTCAGGAAAGTTTTATATCTCAAATTCTTCTTTCCAATGGCCTAGAAATGAAAGCAATCCGACATTTGTGGAGAAAGTTATGGCATTCGCGCCAAGATAGGTTCAAATCGATTTAAGTTGTAAACATGGTTTACGCTTTTGGGCATAACTCCCTCATTCAAACTCCAATTGAGGTGATTCTTAGACCAATGGATTTATAAGACATGTATGTATCTCTCCATAAAAATTTGTATCATTTGAAGTTGAATTGAGAGAGTTTACATTAAAGTAAGTGAAAGGTCGGATAGGAGAGCATGTTTGAGATATGAGCACGTTTTGGTATTTTGATGATATCTTGAGCTATAGAACTCCAATTGAGGTGATTCTTGCGCAAAATTAAACAAGAGATATAGAGCTATGATTTATATGAAGAAGTCAAATTGAAATTATGATTTGAAGGTTTCCAAATTCTGTTCGCAAATAGGAGAGATGAGTTCAAGCATAGTGGTTGTTTTTAGCGGGCACAAAATGGAACAAGTTGTGGGTAAATTTTGGGATATTATGAGAATCAAAATGAATTGATAGTGTCTAATAGGGGTTCAAATGGATTAAGAGTGAAAAAAAATCAATGCAAAAAAAAACCCTTCAAGGTTATATGTGTGCTCGCGTGCGTTCATGTTTTCGCAAGAAGGTTGGGTTCCGGTAACGGGATCCAACAAATTTAGTCAACAGTTCCTTAACATATTTCTATTGATGGATAAAAATCTTTTCTTTGGTTTGCTTAACTTGCAACACAAGAAAGAATTTTAACTCACCCATCATGCTCATCTCAAATTCATTTTTCAACAAATTGTCAAAACTAGTGCATAACTTCTTTAACGTTGCACCAAAAATAATGTCATCAACATAAATTTGAACTATGTTAAAGTCATTCTTAATACTCTTCCTAAATAATGTCTTATCTACTTGAACTCTATTGAACTTATTATCAATAAGAAAAGTACTTAGACGATCATACCAAGCTCGAGGAACTTGTTTCAAGCCATATAAAGCTTTATGAAGTCTATAGACATGATCCGGATACTTAACATCCTTGAAACCAGGAGGTTGCTTCACATAAACTTCTTCATCTATAAAGCCATTCAGAAATGCACTTTTCACATTCATTTGAAAAAGCTTTATGTCATGACAGACAACATATGCAAGCAAAATCCTAATAGCTTCTAGTCTCGCTACCGAAGCATACGTTTCATTATAGTCTATTCCTTCGTGCTGATAATAGCCTTGTGCTACTAATCTTGCTTTGTTTCGACTTACTCTACCTGATTCGTCTAGCTTATTCTTGAAAACCCATCTAGTTCCTATAATGAATTTCTTCGAGGGTCTGGGAACGAAGGACCAAACTTTATTCCTAATAAACTTGTCATATCTCAGATCACCTGCTTACAGATATTGTTCGCTTTGGGCCTTGGCCCAGCCAAGCCGTCACGGTTTTGCTTTTCCCGAGGCCTTCCCAGGAGGTCACCCATCCTAAACTGCTCTCACCCTAGCACATTTAACATCGGAGTTCTGATGGGATTTGGTGCATCAGGCCATAGAAAACGCGTCTGTAAGGGAGAGATATCCGTACCCTTATAAGGTGTACTTCGTTCCCCTCTCCAACCGATGTGGGATCTCACATTCTCCACCCCCTTAGGGCCCAGCCCTCTTTGTAGTCCAACCTAGCTAGCACAACGGTTCGGGTACTAGCTCTTTTACCACTTGTCATAACCCAGATCACCCGCTTACAAATATTGTCCGCTTTGGGCCTTGGCTCAGCCAAGCCCTCACGATTTTGCTTTTCCCGAGGCCTTCCCAGGAGGTCACCCATCCTAGAACTACTCTCACCCTAACACATTTAACATCGGAGTTCTGATGGGATTCGGTGCATCAGGCCAATGAAAACACGCCTCTTGAAGAGCTTCATCAATTTTCTTAGGCTCTATTTCAGAAATAAACTCTACGTTGGCTTCTCTTCTGAATTTGGACCTTGTTCGCACTCCTTCTGAGGTCTCTCCTATAATCAACTCTTCTGGATGAGAACTCTTATATCTCCGATCTCTTTTAAAATTAAGTGTCTCAGGAATATCTTCAACTTTGTCCAAATGAGTATCTGATGGTGGAGCTCCTTTACTATCAACCAAAGGTACTGATAGCGTTTCATTATCAGCATCATCTTTCTTTCTTGGTTGAGAACTATTATCAAACTTGACATGTATAGTCTTCTCAACAGTCTTAGAAGAAAGATTGTAAACCCTATAAGCTTTCGATGATAATGAATAGCCTAGAAAAATTCTAGAATAGGTTTTAGAATCGAATTTATCCAGAATTTCCTTTGTATTCAATATAGAGCACTTGCAACCGAATGGATGGACGTAGGATATGTTAGGTTTCCTCCCATTCCATAACTCATATGGAGTTTTCTTCAACACCAGTCACAGAAGTATTCTATTTTGAATATAAAAAGTTGTATTCACAGCTTCTACCCAGAAGTACTTAGGAAGATCCATCTCACATAGCATAGTCCTTGCCATCTCCTAAATCGTCCTGTTCTTTCTTTCAACAACTCCATTTTGTTATGGAGTTCTAGGAGCAGAGAAATTGTGGAAAATTCCATTCTCCTCACAAAATACTCTAAACTTCTCATTTTCAAACTCACCATCATGATCACTTCTAATACTTACTATAGAAATTCCTTTTTCATTATGTAACTTTTTGGAAAGGAATTTAAAATACTTAAAAGACTCGTCTTTATATGATAAAAACAGTATCCAACAAAATCTAGTAAAATCATCAACAATTACAAGACCATACTTCTTTCTGCCAAGACTCAATATCCTAGTTGAACCAATCAAATGCATATGTAACAACTTTAGAGGTTTAGAAGATGTTACCACATTTTTAGAAGAAAACATTGTTTTAACTTGTTTTCCTTTATGACAACTTTCACAAAAGAAATCCTTATTAAAGCTTATTTTTGGTAAACCTCTTACCAAATTATGTTTAATCAACTTTGCAATATGTTTAAAGCTAACATGACCTAGCTTTTTATACTGGATCAATTTTTCTTCTTCTTTAGTTGATATAAAATAAGAAATATTTTGATTTTGAAAATCTTCTAAATTGATTTTGTAAAGATTATTTCGTCTTTTGGCAAACAAGAATATAGACCCATCCTTGTTTTTGACTTCACAAGAATTTTGATTGAAAGACACTTCAAAACCAGAATCACATAATTGACTGACACTAATCAAATTGTGTTTCAGACCATCAACTAGCAGCACATTGTCAATGCATGCAAAGGAATCTTTACCAATTTTACCGATTCTGATTATCTTGCCCTACTGGTTGTCTCCAAAAGTTACCGATCCTCCCTTCTTATACTGAAGATCTAGGAACATAGACCTTCTTCCTGTCATGTGTCGCGAGCATCCACTGTCCAAGTACCAATGGTGCTTGCTGCCTCTTCCAAGGAAGGATATCTGCAGGAGATATTATTTGCCTTTTAGGTACCCAAATTTTCTTGGGTCCTTTGGGGTTAGTTCTAGCATATGTCATAGTATGATGAAGTAATTAATGAGATTTCTAATGATAATGTAACTAATGAAATTTCTTTTTATGAGGAATCGACTTCTTTTTCTGCTGAATATGGTTTTTAGTAAACCCTAATCCAGTTTTATCACTAGGGTGTCTATACTTCCGAACATGTTTATGTTCCTTGTACTCTCAGTAAATGTTGCTATATCTGCTGAAAGACTGTTAATTCTTAGCTTCAGCTGATTGATCTCTTCAGATCTATCTACAACTCCCTTTTTCTTTATCTCGTCTACTTGCTTCTTTAAGCAGACGTTCTCTTTTTCTAACTCTTGTGTATTTTTCAGACAATCTACATAATTTTTCTTTAATAGTTGATACCGCTTTAGAATAGCATGAGAATCTTCTAATAGTTCTGAGTATGCATCTTGTAATTCACTAAATTTTGAAGTTACCTAGTCATCACTTTCTTCTTCGGCTACTAGGCAAATATTTTCTTGTTCTGATGTCTCTGAGTCAGTATCTGATTCAGACAAATCTAGATCTTCCCAGGTTTCCATCATGCTTTTCTTGCCTTCTCTACTCTTCTTTGGCTTTCTTTTCAGTGATGGACATTCTGACTTGTAATGTCTCGTTTTATTGCACTCATAGCATATGATGGATGTCTTCTCAATCTTCCCATATTCTTTGTTATTCTTCTTGAAGGAGGAATTTCCTTTAGTCTTTTTCTTCCACATGCGTCTGATCTTTCTCGAGATAAAGGATAACTCATCATCTTCTTTGCTTAACTCTTGATCTGATTTACTGGAGTCATCGTCTTGGACTTCCTCAATCTTCAGTGCTTTTGATGATGAATTCTTCTTCCTTTGATTTTTGTGATTTTTCTGTCCGGCCTTCAATGCTATCGATTTATCCCGTCTGGGCTTGTCTTCAGCATCAAGTTTGACTTCATGTATCTTCAGGGATCCAAGCAATTCATCAAGCTTCAGCACGCTCAAATCCTTGGCTTCTTGTACAATTGTAACTTTTGGTCTCCATCTCTTCGGTAGACTTTTTAAGATCTTTTGAATGTGATCTTCTTTGTTGTAAGTTTTACCGAGAGCTTTCAGTCCATTGATGATCGTTTGAAATCTTCCAAACATCTGATCGATAGACTCTTTGTCCTTCATCTTGAACAGCTCGTACTGGTGTACAAGAATACTTATATTGGACTCCTTTACTTGATTTGTACCATCGTGTGTAATAGATAGCATATCCCACATCTTCTTCGCAGTATCGCATCCATGAACTTTATCGTACTCACTTCTGCTTAAGGCAAAACTCAAAAAGAACTTGGCCTTCGAGTTCAGTTGGAATCTCGCCTTTTGATCTATAGACCATCTGATTGATGGAATAGGATTCCCTTCTTCATCTACTGGTTTGTACGATCCATTTTCTATTATATCCCAAAGATCGATATGAGTAGATTCGATGAAAGGCCGCATTCTGTCTTTCCAGTAATGATAGTCTTCTCCATTGAGCGCAGGAGATCTAGTGACTGAGGCACCTTCAGCTATGCATATGTGTGATTCCGCCATAGATCTTTATCCACACTTTGTTACGGTGGTTCTTAGACACCGAGCTCTGATACCAATTGAAGTAAATCACACGTCAATATAGACTTAATACTTGATATACAAATGCACAAGAAGGGGGTTGAATTGTGTATTCTTTTTTGATAATTCCCTTTTTAAGAATTTCTTTAGAACTTGCTTTTTCTCAAACTATTGATGTAGCACCCCACTCTCGCAAAACACGTACCAGACATCCATGGTGATATCTGAGTACGTACCCCGCAAGGGTGACATGCTAGAACGATCATTCAGTCAAAATTCATTACAAAACTTTTGTTTCTTTAAAACAAGGTACATGCACATGGAAATTACTAATCCAATTGGGCCCATGTCATTTAAAAACATTTCCATTTACAAGTCACAATTGTTACAAACATTAGTATTCAACCATAATTTGGGCCCATTTCAGATACAAAACACTTGAAACCATAAAGTCATTTCATTACCAAATCGTTTACATACACTTTGTACAATTCTTGCTGAACATAATTCAAAAATAAAGTCAATGAAAACATGTGCAGGTACAAACTGATCCCGACCCCTAATCCATATCAGACCTCAGTGGCTATACTCCATTTAGCCTAGCTGAAAATTCGTCAGAACCTGAAAAGCCACATTGCAATTTTTGATGAGTTTTGCAACTTAGTTAGTGAACCATCATTGATGATTTCACCGGATTGCATACAAACATCACATATATCACAAATATTCATTCAGAACATATAATTATTTTTCAGACACTCACATAACAAGGTATAACATATGGTCACTCATTACAGCTTTGCAAATCATTCATGAATTTCAATCTTATATTAATGCTATATGCATGAGACTCACATTCGTTCTTATTGTTGTGACTGAGTACCTATCACATACTTATACAAATAGTGGCCTATAGGGCTCAGTCAGAACAGAATCATGGAGCATAGCTCTACGTGCACACACATATATCACAGAGCAAAGCTCTACGTGCAGAACATATATCACAGAGCAAAGCTCTATGTGGAAGCGCTTCGTACTGGCTACTCAAGTCACAACGCCTTTATCTTAGCATGCATTTTATGAAATGCATCAAATACTAACTATGTCATATCAAACAATCACATATGATATTCAATCAGAAACTCATAATCATCGGACCTAAGTCTAGCATTCAACATTCGTTGAGAATTCACATATGATATTCGATCAGAAACTCATAATCATTAGACCTAAGTCCGGCATTCAACATTCGTTGAGAATTCAAATATCATAAAGGATTTCACATCAAATCAGAACACTTCCAATGCATCAAATACTAATTATGCCATATCAGACAATCACATATTATATTCAATCAGAAACTCATAATCATCATACCTAAGTCCATCATTCCACATTCGTTGAGAATTCACATAACATTCAGAATTTCATAGAAATCAAACAATCAAAGCACTTCGAATACATTCCCAAATATTGATCTCCTCAGACAATTTAAAGTCCAAAATTCATAAACAAATCGCAGATAGTTTAATAATGTTGGAAGTGTAAATAAATCAAATCAGATCAATTCTAGGAAATCATCTAGGTTGACTCACAGTATGCTCCAATAAGCTATTGCCTGGATGGTCTGGAAATATCCGACTGGCGTTCGATGTGCTCCTCTAAAATATACACAACACATTCACAAATATCACATTTTTGCACAAATGTATAAGTGTTCTTTTATGCACATCACTATATAGAATGTATGCATAATGCATGTTCAATGACAATTCTGGGGTACTCTATTGCGATCCTTATCAAAATTCATTCAAATATCAAAGCTCTCATTAATACCATGTATATTTACAATTGGATTTAAACAAAACAATGGCAAACAATTTCATAACTTCATTGAACACTTTAGATTTTTCCTCTAATACACATACGGGTCAACTTTCCATATCAATTCTGATAAGGTAACTGACCAAATTAGACCAAACTTCCTTCTGGAGTTGTTCTCCCATTTCTTATCTCTCTAATGACACCAAAATTGTTTAATTTGGTTCAATATACGAAAAGATATACTCAAAATATTTTAGACTGTTCTTAAGTTCCAGCAGAATTCTTACCTCAATTTCCAACCAAAAATTTAAAATCTTAGAAATAGAATTAAAACTCCATTTCTTCACAAACTTTGTAGCCCTATGTCTCTAGTTTACGCCAAATCAAAAATCACCCAATTTGGATAACTATAGAGGAAGTTAAGGTCAAAATACTAAAGTGTGTTTGAGCTGTTAGGAATAGGCTTTGTCGCGGTGAGAACAAAAAAGCTGGCCGTGGCGAGAGCACAAAGATGACCGCGATGAACACTCCAAAGACCAGATTTTCTCGGGAACTTTTGCAATGATCGCCGCGGAGAAATCAAGAGTTTACCACGGTGAACTAAAAAGATTTCGGCTCGGCGACAAAGTTAGTCGCGGCGAACGTTTACAGAAGACTTGTCTTCCCAACTTTTTCTAGGTTTTTCACTTTCACACTTTACTGTAATTTTTTCGAAACTCAATCTCACATCATTTAACTCCAATAACTTGCAACCAGTCCTCTAACTCATTCGAAACACAACTCAAAAATCAAGCTTATAGTTAGGCATTAAAAAAATGATGCATGCATGTACAATGACAACAACCTATTTTCTGTTTCCTCTAAACCATGACAGAGTGTATATATATGTATACATCAATTTTCCAACACTCTTCCATAGCTCATTTCAAACTATAACAGATCCTATTTCATACTTTTCTAGACAAATTTCTATTTCACAGATCTATCATCTAGTTCTTTCATCACCGAAACTTCACTTCTCTAACCTCACATGCATGTATTCATTTACACAGTAAAACATTATTAAAAATTACTTACTTTTTTAAGCATTATTTCCCAGTAGTGAGAGTAACTCGCAAACAACCATCAAGAGCAACTCAATGTTCGGTGACGAACAAACCAAGCAGAAAATGCTTCAGAAGCTCTAAAGCTATCGTAACTCTTCCTAAGGTTTTGCAAAACATAATAATACGTGGGTTCCTTGCATGCCTTACACTTGTCACCAAACAAACAACCACTTGCCACCACATAAGTAAGCCATATGTCATAAGTACATCATTGCCACGTGTCACTATATAATTGGTCCATTATTCAATATTTTTCTTTAGTCCAAAATTACACCAAATTTCCAAAAATTCACCAAAAATTTTGAAATAACCGAAATATTACCCAAATTGTCAAATCACATTTTAATCGCATTAATAACTCAATTATACCCGAAAATGTCATAATGCATGTACAATCATATTAATGTGGAAAAATGTGCATGTCATATGTAGCATAAGCATGAATTGAACTTTCTAATTTCTCAATAATTTCTCATAATACACAATTCAAGTCTCATCAAGGGTAACGGGATGTTACAATTGAAATACAATAGTATGAAGTATTGCAACTTATTTTCTAAATGCTTGAATGAAATAGTAAGAGTAGTAGTTGAGAGTTGAGAGAGAGTCGACACGACAGATTTATACTGGTTCAACCCAAACCATGGGCTACGTCCAATCCTCAAAGATCCTTTTGAGATTTCACTATACTTCGCAAAGTTACAAGTATTCTTTGACTCCGAGCCTCTTCAGGTCTCTTACAACAAGTATTCTTTCACACTTAGCCTCTTCAGGCTATCTTCTTTTCTTCTTTCAACTAAAAGATGTTTCGAGCTTTGTTACAGATAAGAATAGCTCTACATTTAGCACAATGAAATTTCTAGCTTTTTGAATCTCACTAACTCTTTCAAAAATCTCTAACTTTTTTGCAGTCTTCATCTTCGACTCATATTTATAGCCTTCGTCTTCAACCGCTTCTTGATAACCGCTTCTTTCTTCTTATTTCTTGATCTTTGAAGAATTAGTTATTCAGTTGAATTCTGTAACTAACTCAAGCTGATTAGTCATCCGACCTGGTATCGGGTCTTCTGTCTCATTTTATTGTCTCACTTTTGGTTTGCACTTCCGACTCACTTCTGTCTTTGCGCTTCCGTCTCACTTTTGATTTGCTTCCGTCTCATTTTTGGCTTTGCGCTTCTGTCTCACTTTTGATTTGCTTTCGTCTCATTTTGCTTTCTATCTTCATCTCATTTTTGGCTTTGCGCTTTTGTCTCATTTTGCTTTCTGTCTCTGTCTCATTTTCAGCTTTGCGCTTCCGTCTCATTTTCTTTCAACTTACTTTCCTCTTTTATTATTATTTGGTTTTCGTCAAAATTATTGAACGTAAAGTCATTTTGACTTAACAGGATCAACAACTTTTACTTAACAATCTATTTCTAACCATGCATTGAACATTACAATAATGCTGAATCTAAAGTCAATATCAAATACTCATAAGCATGAATTAGAAATACATATGATCTCCATCATATCACATATAGGCCAGAAAAGTCATGCAATCATTTTCTTCTTATGAAAACTATTATCATACTATAGCAAAGCCTTTAATTGTAGCTCACAATTATGCTTTTAGTAGGCTAAATTAAGTAGAACAATTCCAACAAGTTATTATACCTTTCAGCTCTACTCCCTGCAACTCTTTTGTATTTTGCTATCATGGTGTTGATATACATCTTACATGTTGTCATCAAAGTTTATGAGACATTAGTTAACTCCAAAAGTCAATACATTTTTTCATGTATATGATTTTAACATATCTCTAAAACTTTGTCATTGAATCCTCAACAGGGATTATAACATAATAACATAAGGAATATACAATTTTCTATCCAACTTTCAAGAACTCTTCTCAAACATATCCTATGTGCAAGAAATTGGGTTCACTAACTTAGTATCAATTATACTAAACAAGTTAAATTCTACTTAGAACATAATAAATGTAAGAAAGAAAGTAATCAATTATACATCATGACTACTAAATAAGATTAGGACTTTAATCACGCATTTGGTTAGTCCCACTATTTTATTCGAAATAATAGCCCTCACTACTATTTAGAAAGATTACTCTAATCTTTCTAGTGAGCTAAGATCCCATTCAAATATAGTTGATTTTGAGTTTGTTCAACAAACCAACTAAACTTAAATTAGGTGGATAACAACTTTATCTATCACATCACATATGACTCCTAGATCTGTTAGGTGACTTGTCAAAACATATTGTATATGTTATTCCTAACCCTGTGTCTAAATTCTTGTGATCATGAGTTTACTCATCCAAATCATACAAATTTAGATAAATAGAACCTACTATCATAAGACTAAATATATTCAGGTTAAAGCGGTCTTGAGTTTGCTCAATAAGCCAATCATAAACAAAACTTTGGTTTATTCTTATAACAATAGAAGGCAATAATTACGTTTTCAACGTGTACTTAATATTTTAATGAGGGATTTAATTTTGTTGGTCTCAACAAACATAAAATTGCATGTAAAATATTACACATATAAAACAAACAATCATGCATCCAATATATATTTATTAAACATATAAATAAAGTATTCATCTTATGCACTAATAATCAAATTATATGCATAAAATATCAAGCTTCGTTTGATTCTAGTTATTGATCTTCATAATCTAAAATAACATTTCTAACTCCTTGGAAAAATTAAATTATATTAAAACCATTGATTCCTAAATAAATTAAATTATTATTCCGAATAGAAAATTAATTTGATTTGAAAACAATTTTCAAATCCAATCAGAAACTTTTTCTAATTATCTTGACTCCTTTGATCAAATTTAATTGGAAACAAGTTTCAATAAATTTTACTTCTTACTTATTATAATTTAGAAGAACTCTTTTTCAAAATTATATAAGTAACATATTCTAATCCAAATAGAAGACTATTTCTAATCTTATTAAAAATCATTTTCCTTAATTAGAAAACTCTTTCCTAAAATTAAAAGAAAACTACTTTCAAAATTAAAAAAAAAACACTTTTAAAATTTAATTAAGAAAGTCATTTATATTATATATTTAGAGATTGATTTCTTAATAAATTAGAAAAGTATTTTTAAAATATTAAAGAAAGTTCCTTTTTTTGATAAATAAATGAAAACACTTTTCAAATTTTAATCAAGAATTTTTTTTCTAATAAATCAATAAACTTATTATTAATAAATTAAGAAACAATTTTTAAATGAATTGAATAATATTTTTCTAAACAAATAAAGTTATAAATTTAATTTATGTCAATCAAATTGAAATAAATGAATTTAATTAAGAAACATTTTTCTTGATTACTTAAGAAAATAATTTTCTTAATTTGAAGTATTCTAATTAATTAATTTCAATCTAATTGAAACTTATTAATCTTTTTTTAGAAATTACTTTTCTAATTAATTAATTCCAATTAGAATTTCAATCTAATTGAAAGTAATTAATTTTAATTTTAGAATCCACTTTTCTAAAATTAATTAGGAATCAATATAATTATTAATCTTAATCATTTTAAGAAAAACAATTGCTTTAATTTTGGAAATAATTTGATGATTAGTTTAATTTAATAACTTAACACCTTGAAAAATAAACCTAAATTTTAAAAGCATTTCTAATAACATTAAGGTTTTCGGCCCCCCTCGTCGCTATGCCTCTTTTTTGTCCTTCACGCCTGGGTGTCTATCGCGAAATCTGCTTCTATTAATGGGCCATTAATCACCCATCATCTTACAGATTGGTGTCTCCACTCAACCATCACCAGCGGCGTTTTGCCGCTGATGATCAACCCACTTCACCAATCGCATCGCCGTTTGTTCTTAGCCTTTCACCAGCGACGACTGCCGCTGGGGGGCAACTGCCGCTAGTGAGTTAAGAAAACTCACCAGCCACCAAACACAAAACATCAAGGCTTTCGGCAGCGATAGAACCAACACAAAACGCAAATCCAGAAACTACAACGCAACAGTCCTGTTCGCGTCTCAATTCAGAAAACTAGACCATAATACACATCCAAACCACAACCTCAATTGATGGGCATCTTCATGCCTCACTTATTCCAGAGATTGTATAACACCAGAAACAACAAAAGGAAAACGCCAAAACGTTTCTCAAAATTTTCAGATTTTGGTTTCGAGTGTTTTTGTTGTTTGTCAGAAACAATTGTTGCGGTTCTCAATCAATGCAAACTAAACGCATATCCAGATTTGCAAACACCACAAACAAAAACTCAACACCAGCAAATGCAATTGCAAGCCTTTATAATCAGACACATATAACATGTAGAAAACGCACCATCAAGCCTTCTTCAAGGTTCAAAAAAACTAGTCAAAAAATCAACCGCACAACAGTTGCCAAAAATGACCAAATACATATATAGGTAGTTTTAATATAACATAAACAACAACAAAACCAACACTCATTCAGGTTCTCTATGTTCTGTGTAGCGCCCTAATATTTCTTAGGAGGATATTGCGAGCGCCACACAAAACAGAACATACTGAATACAAAACATTTCGCGGAAGCATAACATTAAAAATAAACATTACAAACATACGGAACACTTTATACATACATTTCCAGAATCTTAAACAAACATACATTACATATCATAATGTCAGAAACCAACCTGAATTAAGGTTATTACAACTCATTAAACAAAAATCCAAAGTCATAAACAAGCCCAAAACAAACTCAAAAATACATTTTGAGCAACATAAAAATCGACTCTTTTGGTCATTGTGGTTGACTTGTCTCAGTTCTAAGCATATAGCTTAGTAAGTAATAACTAAACTCTGTATAACAACTGTTACTGAATCATGTTATAGCATAAGCATCTCAAACATAATGAATTTCAATAACAGAACTAAACTTACAGAATACATAACAGATTAACAGAATAGGGTGTTAACCCATCAGGTCAAATTTTCATATTTAATTCATATCAAAACTTATCACAGATCAAAATACAAAACGAATTAGACTGAAAATCCATGAACAGAAGTGGGTAACGGGACTTATACAGGAGATACCTTAAATGACATCATATATCAGGAGAGACTTAAGTCTCGATACAGGAGACACCGAAGTGTCAATAATAGGAGACACCGAAGTATCAATACAGGAGACAACGAAGTGTCAATACAGGAGACACCGAAGTGTCACAGGCCGAAGTGTCACAGAAGTAGCTGCAGACCCTTCTAGGCATGCCTATTTACCCACAATTAGGACTTAACTAATTCAAAAACAGAGATATCTTAAATTCAATAAACATATCAATAATTGGTTTCATGCCAAAAATTCAAACATATCAATCTGACAGCTTTGTATATCATTCAATGGATCAAAATCAGTAGCAAACAAAATATTGAAAGCAAAACTATCAAAACTTTCTTATTGGATTACTTACAATTATTCACTAAGATTTACTTATAGATATGACCATCTAAATTACTTACAAAAGTTACCGTCTAAATTACTTACAAAAGCTCCTTGTTACTTTATTCCCTTGAAGTCCCGATAATATCTGGAATCGGTCGTTGAAAGGGTTCCTCTAAAATATTTAATACCAACATACATCCTATTGTGCACAATTTGAAATCAATTATGCATACTGAATATGTATGATGCATGTTCATGTCAAATTCCAGGTTTCTTATCCTTAATCTTGTCACATTATCAATCATGTAAAACCATACTCAATTCCTAAATTAATATTTATTTCACAACCAACTTTCGGGTCCACTTTGCTCAATTATTTTCATCATGAAGATGAGGTAATTTGGTAATACTTTCTTCTAGAAAGTTTTCCCTCTTTATCTTAGGTTTCCAGTGATACTAAGTTCATCTAATTTGGTTTAGTATACTCAAAGTTATACTCAAAAGATTTTAGACTATTCTTAAGCTTCAGTAGAATTCTTATCTCAACTTTCAATTAGATTCTGAAATTCTTAGAGGAAGAATTAGAATTTAATCTCTTCAAACAATTTGTAGCCTTATGTCTCTAGTTTAATCATAATAATAATAATCATCTTATTCTGACGTCCACAGATCAAGACATAGTTTAATTACCAAAGTATGTTCAGTAAAATTCATCTCAGTTATCATACTTCAGCGCAATCACATTTCCATCTTAAATTCATTAACCAATCCACTTCAATGTATTACGAAGCTATTGGTTCAATAATCAAGTCATTTGGAAATTGGATGAAGAAATTGTGCCCAAAAGAATCAAGGTTTTTTTAGGGTGAGTTAACAAACCCTTCGGATGCCTCATAACAAAAATAGCAAAGTCACCGTCGTGCTTAAGCACGAGGGTGAACTTGCAACTTACCCTAGAAAAGTCACCATCATGCTCGAGCACGAGGGTGAACTTCCAAGTTTCTTCAACAAAGTCGCCGTCGTGCTTACGCACGAGGGTGAACTTTCTAACTTAACCAGCAAAGTCAAACTTCCAACTTTTTTAGAAAAGTCACCATCATGTAAGTGCATGATAGTGCATTCCATCTTCTTCTTCCTTCACCGAACAACCCTTTCATTTTTTTCAATCCTTCATCACACACTTGTACACTTACATGCGCCACTTTATTTCACTTCTATATCTTCTTAACTCATTCAAAACAAAACTCAAATCAAGTTTATAATCGGACACTAAAAACCGATGCATGCACGTATTACACCATTTTCAACCTTCTCTCTCTACTGCATATTTTCCATTCTTACTACTGTAACTTTATTTTCAAACTACAACCAATGTAGGTCCTATAGCCACACAGTTCTATACCACATTTTTATGTCCTTAACTAAATCACAATGAACTTCCATTCCCCTAATACCAAATACATAATTCGCATATTTCCGAAGTCATACCAAGTTTATATTAAACATCCTAGGCATTACTGAAGCTATACTATTGAAACTTCTCATATATGTGCTCATTTCCAATACTACAACAACATCAAATTCATTTACAAAACATCCAGAAACTATAACATAACTTACTTGCTTCTTCAGAAAAATCCCAACTTTGACAGTGAAGAGCAGAGTTTCGGTGATGATTAGAGAACACAGTAAAAATCAAAGAACAACTAAGAGCTACAGAAACTTGCCTTTCAAAACATGCGATTACGTGTATTACCAACTCACTGCCACATGTCACCATGTAGGTAAGCCATTTTTCAATCGTTAATCAGTCCACATGTCACACTAGGATTGGTCCAAATTTCAATATTTTCCAAAAATTCCAAAATAATACTAATAGTCTCCGAATAAATTTTCCACAATTTATTAGCATTTTATAAATCCATTTTACCCGAAAAATGTATGCACTTATCAGCGAAAACTCAATTATGCAAAGGATAAAGTGCACTAAAATTTCTCAATTTTTTTACCCCTAACTTAGGGTGTTACATTCTGGGTTTAGATTATTCATAAAGAAAAAGCTCAATGCCTAATCATAAACATACAATTATTCCATATTGGGTTTTTGGGATGTCTAGGTTCTAATTTACTAAGTTCAAAACTCAATAAAATTCCCAAATTCACACAATAGTAGAATATCAAACCAATTATGTTTTATTTCATGCGTAGAATCAATTGCATCAACTATTGTTTTCCAAAAAACAAAACACCTCCAGAAAATGCAATCGGAAAAAAGCCAAAGAATAAGGAGCAGTTCCTTCTAATGATCAGATAAGATAAGATCTAATCCTTCAATTCTAAATTTTTATCAATAACAATCAAACAAATAAATCAAATTATAGAATTAAATGTGGCTCTGATACCACTATTGGAAAATCAGGTCAAAATCTATTCCCGACCACATCGGAATAATCAAGAAAATTTTTCGTAACTTTTGATTTCCTAAAAAAAAGATCTCTTTAATTATATAAAATGATTAACATAAATCATAACAAAGCAAAAACTTAATTCGTACCTTATTTCGAGGCTTGATCTTTATCTTGTCGTATCCCTCGAACCGTTTCTAAAACCGATCCGTCTCAACCACCGTAGCCGCATAAATGTCCGACCTCTAATGATATCCATTGAATGAGTTGAAAGAACTCTATAATTATTATAGAGAGGGTTAAGCATGGAACATCCCACTACCATAAGGCAAATACCTGAATACCCGAAGGACATTCAAGTATATACCTTATGATAATGGTATGTTGGAGCAAAAGCAAATCCAACTTACACATGGCATCATCTAACATACTCAAAAGTCACTAAATTTTAAAAACCATTCATTCCATTCATTCATAAAGCTTACACTATTTCCACCAAACAACTATTTACAAAAGCTTATCAAATACTCTAGCATGAAACAATAATGCTAGAGTATTTTTGGTGTCAGCTGATAGACCTTTGAGCCATTTCTCTGCCAAAAGATTCCTTAAATCTTGACTAAGGAGCTAGGTCTCCTGTCTCGTTCCTGAAAAGCCACATTGCAATTTTTGATGAGTTTTGCAAACTCAATGAGTGAACTATCATTGATTAATTCACCGGATTACATACACACATCACAGATATCATAGATATTCATTCAAAGCATATAATTATTTTTCAGATACACTCACAACAAGGCATAACATATGGTCACTCATTACAGCTTTGCAAATCATTCATGAATTTCAATCTTATATGAATGCTATATGCATAAGACTCACATTCATTCTTATTGTTGTGAGTGAATGCCTATCACATACTTATACAAATACTGGTTCAAAGGGCTCAGTTATAACAGAATCACGGAGCATAGCTCTACGTGCACACACATATATCACAGAGTAAAGCTCTATGTGGAAGCGTTTCATACTGGCAACTCAAGTCATAACGCCTTTATCTGAGCATGCATTTTATGAAATGCATTAAAACTGAATATGGCATATATGGCAATCACATATGATGCTCAAACAAAATTCATAATCATGGGACCTAAGTCCGGCATTCAACTTTCGTTGAGAATTCGCATAACATTCAGAATTCCATAGTAATCAAAGCCACAATCAAAGAACTTCCACTATATTCCCGAATATTGATCTCCTAGGACAATTTAAAGTCCAGAATTCATAAACAAATCACAAACAGTTTAATAATGTTGGAAGTTTAAAGAAATCAAATCAAATTAATCCTAGGAATCATCTAGGTTGACTCACAGTACGCTCCAATAAGCTATTGCTTGGATGGTTTAGCAATGTCTGACTGGCATCCGATGTGCTCCTCTAAAATATACAAAACACATTTACAAATATCACTTTTTTGCGCAAATGCACAAGTGTTCTTTTATACACATCAATGTATAGAAAGTATGTACAATGCATGTTCAATGACAATTCCAGGGTACTTTATTCCAATCCTTATCAACAAATCATTCAGATATCAAAGCCCTCATTAATACCATGTATATTTACAATTGGATCGAACAAAACAATGTCAAACAATTTCATAACTTCATTGACCACTTCAGATTTTTCCTCAAATACACATATGGGTCAACTTTCCATACTAAATCTGATAAGGTAAATGACACAATTAGACAAAACTTACTTCTGTAAAGTTGTTCTCAAATGTCTTAATTTTCTAATGACACCAAAATCAATTAATTTGGTTGAGTATACGAAAAGATATACTCAAAATATTTTAGACTATTCTTAAGCATTAAAAAAATTCTTACCTCAAATTCCAACCAAAACTTGAAACTCTTAGAGACAGAATTAAAACTCTATTTCTTCATAAAAGTTGTATCCCTATGTCTCTAGTTAACGTAAAATAAAAAATCACCCCATTTGGATAACTACAGAGAAAGTTATGGTCAAACTACTAAAGTATGTTTGAGTTGTAAAGGATGAGACTTTGCCGCGGCGAGAACAAAAAAGATGGTTGCGGCGAATTTTTCAGAACCTAGATTTTCTTGGGAATTTTCCAAAGATCGTCGCGGCGAACTTAAGAGTTTTGCTGTGGTGAACTAAAAAGAGTTGGCCGCGGCGAACTTTGACAGAAGGCTCGTCTTCCCCACTTTCCAGATTTTAAACCCAGATTTCACTTTCTCACACTACTATAATTTCTCATTTCTCTCCATTATTCATGTTTATTCTCACATCAATTAACTTAGATAACACTCAAAACAATTCTTGTAACTCATTTTTAGCTCATCAACACACACACAATTTAAAATCCAAGATTCATACTTAAACATCAACTTCACTTCTACAGATATACAATGGATACAATGCATGCATGTACCATTTTGGCTTTCTCAAAACTCGAACAGAGTACATACATATCTTCCAATCTAGAGTCCATTCAACACCATTTTAAACAATTCCTACTCTTAAATCAATCATCTAATCTATTTAACACCGAAACCAAACTTGTCAATTCCATGTATGCGTGTATATTCCTACACCATAAAATATCATCAAGTTACTTGTTTGAGCTTTTATTGCCAGCAATACAAATAACTCATAGACAACCATCAAGAGCAACTCAATGATCGGTGATGAACAAACCAGGCAGAAAATGCTTCAGATGCTTAAAAACTACCGTAACTCTTCCTATTGTTTTCTTTTCAAAACATAAAATACGTGGGTTCTTTGCATGTCATACATTTGTCACCACTAGCAGTCCACATGTCACCATACATACAAACCATTTGTCCCAATTATAGGATGCCATGTGTCACACCATAATTGGCCAATAAATCAATATTTTCTAAATTTCACCAAAAATACCAAAATATCCTAAATAATACGAAAATTTCCAAAACACATTTTAATCATATTTAACAACTCAATTGTAACCGAAAATGTCAAAGAATGCATGTACAATCTTATGAATGTGCAAAAATGTTTTTGTCACAATTAATTTATGCATTATGTCCATTTTCCTAATTTCTCATAAATTTCTCAAAATTCACAATTCTATCCCTAACATGGGTAACGGGATGTTACAAAGCAAGAAGTGCTAGCTCCATAGAGCTTAAGCCTATTTATAATAAGCTTTGGACGTTTTAGTAATTGAATTGAAATTAAACTCTAATTTCAATTAAACTTTAATTAAAATTACAAATAATTGTAATTAATTACCAATTATGCCCGTATAAGATTCAATATCTCATATTGATGCTTATTTATTAAACATCTCATATTTAATCATAAAGTTTCTCAAACTTTGCAATCAAGTCCAACTTGATTAAATTAACTTTGTTCTCTTCAACCCAATCTATATGTGAGACCCACTAGGTTCCCAAATATGTTGGCAATGATTATAAATTATAATTATAATTCATAATTATAATTAGTTAAATTAAAACTCCTTTCAATTTTGATGTGAGCAAAGGCATGGATGACAATGTGCATGGAGGTTTGGACTTGAAGAGGAGCTTGCGTGATCAAGGCCAAGGAAGAGAGCTTTCCATACCAATTGGGCC